>NBIL01090094.1:0-12004 GCA_002752925.1 Viola pubescens var. scabriuscula | reverse complement strand
CTAAGATAAATTAGAATAATGCTTGGATAAACTAGGCATGAATAATCTCTGTAGTCCACATCGGTTGTTCACTCTCAAGGCACAAAACTTGTCATGCTCGATCCGAACTACCGAGAGTGAACGATCATGACAAGCTACTCACCAATTCATACAGAACGGCTTGGTAAGAACAATCATTAAATCATCCNGCGAGATCTGGCGAAATATATCCGTGTGTTTCCCCTAAATTAAAGAAGTGATTAGCTCAATTAATGAGGCGAATGTTCATTGATATTATCTTCTTAATTACTAGAGATTACCTCGTTACAGAAGATAATTATATTTCCCAAACGTGTGACATCTTCACAAGCACTATAAATATTAGCCATACGCCATTAATGTACGCACGCATATACAAATCCTAGCTACTCACATATTAGACTACCCATATCTCTACTGATTTGATCATCGGAGCTTTTACGTCGGAACCACCCCTCGCATTGCAGATACACCGATAGTCGAGTCACAACCTTCTTCCAATCCCTCGTTACTCATACTCCCCCTAAACAAGTTATTACCACTTAACCACAATTAATAATATCTAAATTTTATTTTAATTCATCATTGGGCGAACCACAATTGAGGGAAGTACTGATCAATCTTTATTTTTAATTTTGTAGAAAATTATATTATGGCTTGCCCTTCCAAACTTGGTAAGGGACGGTTCATTTCTATTAAAAAAATTAAAGAAAAATTATTAAAAAGTAGAGATTAGTATATTTTTTTCTTGTGTGATTGTGAGAGTGTGAGAGCAAAGTGCTACCATTTTTTTTTGCATAAAGTTATTCTAAGTGTATTTTTAAAAACAAAAATCATAGAATAATCACAAACAAACAACACGTCAATTCTAGGATGAAGATTTTTACAGAACCGGAAATCTAATTGTTCGAATTCTTGCGGTTCAGAGAAAAAGAAGAAGAGATGTTTTATTTTATTAATGGCAGTTTTCAGTCAGTTGCAAAATTAAATAGTATATATATATATATAAAAATAAATAAACTATAAATTTTAATAGAGTACGGAACTTATGTTCGAATCTCTATATGTACTTTTATCACCAGCAAAACAATCATTATTATCATAATTGTCCGCTAACGTTTTTTCATATTTTAAACGCGCTGCATAATAACTTCATTATCGACAAAGTTAAATACATCTTTCTCAAGGTATATAATAAAACAATCACTAAACAAACAAGCTACTCTCTGTTCAATTTGGTAATCAAATCTTCTCAATAGAAACGAAGCAGATGTACATGCCTGGACAAACACTACACTACCAAGTTTGCAAAAGCACCATTCTTTTTCTATGCATTTTTTTTGGAGAGTAAATGTATATATGAAGTCAGCATGACAACCTACCCATGTACTACTAGTATTTATTAGAGTACAAAACTACAACAAACAAGCGCAGCAGCAACTTAATTAATTAAAAAGCCTGTCTGTCGTCAGAGATCCAAGTACTACTACGCCTTACGGCCTTCACTGGACCAAAGCACGACATTGACGACGAGGACGAGGACGACGACGACTGAGACACAAACACATGCTCAAGAATGTCTCCGACAATCTCTACAATATCTCCTTCTTTGCACGAGCTCGCAACCTTCACTGCACCAAACCAAACCAAAACACAAATTCATAAACAAATGCCTCACCTCACTTATTATTATTGCAAGTGAGTACTAGAAATCTACTAGAATAGAATGTCCGTAATGTTTTCTTGTTTTTTTTTGGGAGTGATTTTCACATTTTTCAAATAATGCTGAGAAGGAAGTTATTGTGCTGTGGGGACCCATCCAATGTAGTTGAAGAAAACAATAACTTCATCTACTAAATAACCACACTCCAGCAAACTAAAAAATGATTACAAGTTTTACAGATGTCAAATGTAAAGCTACAAGTTAATTATATCATAACAATCTTTTAATTACTCCCCTAGCATTATTAGTTTTTTCCTCAAGTCATCTTTGTTCATAAATATGTACGATTCACATTATCAGCAAGTACATGCACACACGCATTGAGGGGGAAGAAGGAGCCTATACCTAACAACAAAGTAGGCTCCACATAAATGTAAAGCAAGTACCAAAATAGAAAACACAGAAAAAAGAAAGAAAGATACTAACATATGGGAAGAACAAAAAACCTAACAACAAGTGTGTAGGTACGATTAGGTGGCAGTGCAAGAAAATCAATCTTCGGTGAAGGTTGAGGATTAAAAATTGGCTCAAAGGAGAGCTTGAATTATTAAGATCCAAGAAATATATACAATATCAAATAGTACATAGAAGTAGAGATTAATTATGCTACTTCTGTTATGGATAAGGATTGTTAACAACTACTCAAGTTCAGAATCACCACCTTAAAGTAGTGATTTAAAGTATCAAGTCAGATAGACAGATTAGACTGTTCAAGGTATCTCTCCTACCATAATCACCCACCTTAATCATACAAGCCACGCCACCTAGCTCCAGTTCAATCCTTTTGGGCTTGGTGATTAATCTCTTCATGAGTTTAGACAGGACAGGTCCCAGGCTGGCAATTCTTATAAAACAACCTCTTGCATTGCATCATACTTATTAAACTAGCAGCGTCTTAAATGGTGGGGAGATAGATGTCTGAGAACAGAAACAAACAAAACCTTTCACCTGCCCATCTAAATCAGAGACTTATCCAACGGAGGAGTGTGTGGGACCATTGAGAATAATTAATGGTTGCATCCATATATTATACTCCTATAGGCTTATTATAATTATAACCCTAATTAAAAGCCGTCACATCAATCAGGAAAAATGATTTGGTGATGAATAACTAATCTTCTCTAGCATAATTATTAACAATATCAAGGCTCACAAGGACAAAAGGCGGTGCCAATGCAAGTCAAAGAAAATTGGGATGGGGCCGCATGTTGGGCACACCATGGCATGGATACAGCTAGTAGCCTCTAAAGGAAGGTAACCAAAAAAACAGTGGAAAAAAGAAAAGTATGACATACAACATTGACTATTCCCCCTATCAATTGATGATATGGTATGTCACTGATGATTGTGTATGGATCATTTACAGAACACAACACGGGCCAAAGTCCACAAGTGTGTGTTTGCCATGGATGATGGACCACCAAATTGAGGCTCTGTTCCGGTCAATGGTCGGCACTCGGCAGTCAATTTGCTAACTATGAATTAACTCTAAGAATAGAGGAATGATGTATTGTAGGGCAAGGGCGCCAGCAAGAAGTCAACCTATAGAAAATGCTCTCGCATGGGAAACCACCGCTATTTAACTCTCTTTTTTGGGTTTCCTCGGATATCTTCTACCCTTTCCGGGCAGGATACTAACCAATTCAACTGATTTTGATCATTCTACATACTACTCGAACTTGACACCTCAGGTAAGGGTGAACAAGTTTCTTACCACTCGATCACAACTAATGTCAGTGTTGTTTAGCTTATCTATTACCAAACCTATGTTTGAAATTCATGACATGAGATTTGGAGTAATAACAGTTAAGGGGAAGTGGATTGTATTTCAGTGATGCACAAAAGAGTCACAATAACAGACGACCAAGATCTTTAAGAAAAAGTTGGAGGGGTCCCTTCTTGGCATGCTAAATATCCTCGTTAAGTTCCAAGTTCTCACTACATAGCATAAGGCCCAGACAAGTTCAAAGGAAGAAATGGTCCACACAATTTAAAGGGCCGGCTTAACAAATGGGGACATAGGGTGGAAGTACTGACTACAGCCCAAAGGTGGTGGGAGTTCAAACTCCAACCAAGCCATTCTAAAGAAATACCCTATTCCTTAGTTATACAAAGACATGATGTTAAAATCCACCAACAACTCAAGACAAGTGAAATCAGCAAAAAGCACAAGCATATATGAGCCTACAGCTGTGAAATGCCAAAACTCCAGCCTAAGAAACAACTCAAAAGGTTATGAACAATTATATATCAACCTAATAATCACTAACTTCATTATGAAGGTGCCTTTCCCCAAGAAATGTTTCATAAGCACATCTGACGAAGAACTTAAGCAGACTGCTAAAAGTAAAAAATCGGCAGCCAGAAATCTTGCACAAACCCAGAGATTAATCTCTTGACAAAGATTGTCCACTGATAATCATATACTAAGATCCTTCCTGTAAGTCCCAAATTCACTCAGAAACTTTTCCCACTGTACTATAATTACTACCATGTAACCATCTCACTTAGTGCTTTGTTACATGCATACTTTTCCCAGTTAGTCAGATTTCTTATTCAACTATGCTTCAAGTGTCTACCTCTTGTATGAGCTGCACACAGCACTACTAATCAGCAGGTTTTTAAACTTTTGGAAAGTACCGTACAGTACAACGCACTTCTCAATACAATTTTCTTCTTCTTTCAAATTCATCATAATTCCATCCCACCGAATGCTGTACTCTCAGACCAATGCTGATACTGAATGCTAATATAGACCAAGGAACAGTCTGAGGTAGACAGTTTATAAGCTAACAATTATGACAAGCTGCATAATTAAGAAGATAAAATACTTCCCAGGAGGAAATTATTTTTTCCACCTTGTTGGCTCCCCTTCATTGTACTACTAAGATAACCATTCACATTACCTAACAAATTGAGACTTGGACTACTCGTCCTATGTTGTGGACCACGAGAGGTGGAATGAATGAATGAATAACTTGGAAATCCTCTAAGTTTAACGAAGCTCAAAGTTAACATCAAAATTGTATTCTATCAAGATAGTATTTAAACGTTTTAGCCACAACCTGCCATTGCCACTTTGCCACTTTGCCACTTTGATATTTTAGAACTCCCATAACACTACAAAACATATCCTACATGATAAAAACTGTTTCTATAACTACATAAAAGAGATTAAACTGGCCCAAAATTCACCATACCTCCTATACAAAAAGAGCAGGAATACTGAGAAAACCAACGAACAAAAACTTATATTTGCAAAGTAAAAATATTGTTACTTCTCTGGTACTATTAATTAGCAGGGCACTTCCTAAACCTTTCAACCTTCTAAAAGACAATGCTAAGACTTTCTATTGTGGATAAACACCAGGATTCCGAATCAGGCATGTTAATCTAAGGTGGCATTCCAAGATTCGAGATGGAAACAAGATAATCCAAAATTATTAAAATCCTTCAGTACTCTAACACAATTTGGGTAACTATTTCATTGCTTAGAAGTCAGGTCCTATCACAAGGATAGCATCTTAGGAAAATAGAAGGAATAAAATAACTTCAGCCATAATACAAACTTTCAAATTTCAAGCAAAAAGAATTTAAAACTGGATTAAATATCTTACCAGCTTATTCGTCTGATGGCCAATTGGCCATGGTTGTTTTTATAACTTGGCTTTTAAAATCCAAATAAGTTGTTAGGTGGTGCATGGAAGTCATTGAATAAGTTATTCATTGGCATTTAATTCCGAGAAAATGAAGAGCCGCATAAGAGGTGCTTGGTTGAATGATCAACTAATCAATTTGAGCAAAATTTTATTTTAAGCATAAGTCCACAATTTCAACTTTTGAGTATTGATTTTAACTCAAGAAACATAAAATCTATAAGATGTGAAGGAAAATAAACTTAGAGTACTTGTATGGTACTGTAATCAAAATATTTCTTCTCTAAGACATTTTTCCAGTAGCTTATAGGATATGAATTTAAATAGCATTCTTTGGTTATAGCTTAAACCAACTAAGAAGTAATCCTGAACGAATTCAAGTATCAGTCATGGCATAATGATTTTACTATTTGAATTGGCTCAAGTTTGAAAATCGTAATGCATAGATAGATTGATGGAGGTGAAGAAATGGCAAATGTTTAGAATGAAATCTTACCCCAAGAAAGCAAAGGAAACTCACATCTTTGTCTAGGAACTGTTATTAAGTATGCAGCAACCTGCCAGGCATTAAAATCTGTTACATGTTGCCAAAACAAACAAGAATACAAACGAAAAAAAAATCTTTGACAGAAAATAGAACACATGCCAGGATGGATGCAGCAAGAGAACGAGGAGAACTGTATAAGATTGTTGTCTCCTCCCTCTCATAAAGAAGATCCATGATATCCATGCATGCATCAAAGTTCACAAGGTCCCCAACTTTTGCCACATTCCTGAAGCAGAAAACAATACAGTCATGCACTCATGCCCAACGAACTACTTGAGAAGAAGCAGATTAGTTGCATGATCACATAACTATTTACTGAAGAAACTTACTTGAACTGAAGTAGGAGCTCTTGGAGGTATACAAAAGCAAGATTTCCAACGCCAATCTCATAATCCAATACCTTCACTTAATGAACAATGTCTTAACCATCTATGTGTGAAATCAAAATAATGCAAGCAACTCCAATTGTCGACAGAGATTCACCTGCAAAAATAGGATCTCCTGTCCATGCTCTTCTTAAGTAAATCATTAAAGGCATGCGAAAAAAATAATGAAATACACAGCAACAAACTTACAGCTTCCAAGTAATCCCGCGTGGTGAAATGTTCTTCTTTTATGATGGTGTCCCCTAAAGCCTTCAAAACTTTGAGCGAGATGGGACGAGAATACTGCATCTAAAAGCAGTTGACAGCGTTAGAAATAGACAAAAGAGACGGATTTAAGAAATGTTCAATCTATAAACAGTGGATATAGACACTGACTTTGCTGGAAACCCAAATAGAAATGAGAGCAAATAGCTGCAAATTGCTCTCTCTTAAAGGTGCCAATAGCCAGTTGCCCGCGCCCTTCGCTCCTTCAAACCTTCCCAAGCCCAATGCAGAACATAACATCGCAAATAAATTAAGTTAAAAAATGCATCAAAAACCCTAGATTGGGATAGTAAGATTAACATGCTGGTTTTGAACCTGAAGAGTATAACATTGACAGATTGATGGATACCTACCTGGAGAGAGAAGAGAAGAACCGGTCGGCGAAGAGAGATAAGGCAGTGTACTTGACGATGGGTGTGAGTTGAAGTCGCTGTGATTTTACAACCAAAGATTCGTAAGCGAAAAGCAAAAATAAGAAATTGAAAGGAAAAGAAATAGGAAGAAGAAGAAGAAGAAGAAGGGAAGCACTGCCACTGACACCAGCAGAGTGGACGAGGAACTCCACCGCCGGACTCCTCTGCATTACTCCCGCCCAAACTGGAAACGAGGTCGTTTCGTATGAATTGTGCGGGGGGTTTTCTTGATTTATTTTGTCTTGTTTCGACTTTAATGATTTAATCTACGGATTGGAAATTTCAAATTTGAGTAAAGAAAATAAATTTACTTCGTAAAGCAAAAAACAATAAATTCACATTGGAAAACATTTTCTATAAAATGATAATTTCGGTCCGTTCAATTTTCGGAATGTATTTTCTAAAAATTAAATAAAAAATAGAAAATACGATTTCTTGTAAAACAAAATATAAAAAAATACTGTACTAAGTAAACATATTTTTTTAATTTTTTTTTAATTTTTTATTTCTAAAAATAAAAAAATTCTCTACAAGTAAACAGACCGATGATTTTTATTTCCAAAAAACGCATATATAAATATAATGCCTACGTCACAAACATTATCCAACTTTATCTAATAAGGGAAATACTATACAACACTTATCTAAGTGTCTATAACTACATTCCTAAATCCGACTTAAGATTGGGTATATCTTGATGATAAACTATAAAAACCAATTAACTTAAAATATTGATAAAAAATGAAATTATATGTTAGAAAAAAATTAGTACACGACGACGAAGTTTTTCTACAATTCAATGTTTAGTTCTCCACTCCCTCCGGATATTTTTTAGTTGTTTTTTTAACTATAATCTCATGTACCCAAATGATGATTATTTTTTATTGAAAATAGTAGAATAGATGGAGATAACGATTGCAATTTTTAGAAATATGAAAAATGTATATAGTTCATTGGGTGTAAATTTTTAAATAATTATTGAAAATATAAAAAACGTAAAAAAAAAGTTAACTAACCACTGAGATAATTATTTAACATTCTTTTTTACGTATTAACTATTTTTTTTTTAAAATAAACACGCAAAGTTGTTGTTTAATTGAATAGTGTGTATCGTCTCGTATGACGTAGGTCATGAGTTCGATCTTTAGTATTGTAATTATAATTAATAATATAAACAAATTGTATAGAAAAAAACATATTAATAAATATTATTTTATGTACAGTAGCCATGAAAGTAAATGCCGAAAGAGAACTATAATAGCGTATTACTATAATAAGTTAATAACCACTTGGAGTTTTTAAACCATAATCAAGTACGTTTATCAACAAGAAAAGTGAGTATAAATTAAAAATATAACCCGATAAATAATAACCCACTTTGTAGGTAGGCAGTGAAGGTGACGGGTCGTTGATAAGTTATGGCCATATTGGTCCGTTCATTCAACCGGACCACTCAATTTGTTGTCGTTTGATAGTTGTCTATATGCTTCTTTTTTCCTCATCTTTGCTGCATCTTATCATTAACCTTAATCTATCAATTTGATTCTCAGATTAGCGTAATGATTGGCGGCGTATAACTAATTAATTAAATCCAATGCTGGGGTTAGCACGCAAACTCCCTTAATTTTGGAGCTTAATTAATTAAGGTACCATTAATTAAGTCTTACGATATATGAAATATTCGATCGGGAAAAAATTAAAAGCTATCGGAGAAAATTATGATCGTGCATTATATTATGTTTTTGAACCATCGAATGAGAGTACACAAACATATTTAAAAATACAAATTACTAAATTATAAAATTGATACCAACCGTTTAGATTAGTTATGACCATTATTAATAAACCATGCTCGTTACATTCCAAGTACAATTAAGTTTGAACTTTGGATTATACTAAAATAGACAAAAATAAAAAAATCAATAATATTAATCCATTGAAAATGAAAGGTTGACATTTATCAATGTCTCTCACCCATGATGCATTATAGGGAAAAAATATGTTTTCATACCTAAATTATTCACTTTTGCTCCCAACCATCCTTAAACTATCGTATACGACTAATTAATCCCTTAAATTATGATCCGTCAGATAGTTCTTTAAACTTCTCTCCGTTAGACAAAAACATTCATGGGCATGAATCTGGGGTGTGTTTTTTTTTTTGTCTAACGGAAAAATGTTCAAGGATGTTTTTGTCCGACGGAATAGTAATTTAGGGACTAATTAGTCATGTGCGGTAGTTTAGGGATTGGTTGGGAGCAAAAGTAGATAGTTCAGGGATGAAATGCCTTTTTTCCCTAATATATAATTTAGAATACGGTTCTTAATTAATTATACAAACAAAATTTTACATGTATATATATATATGTATATGTTTAATTATATGTTTACATTTGAAGCTTACATAAGAATTCAGTGGATGATAATCCATCGTCAAACCTCTCTGATAGGAAGAAATTTTGAATTCCTTTCCTATTTCGGGTAAAAATCTCTACTTCGGCACCAAATATTGCCTTCACTGGTCTATGATCGGACAAATTCGATTCACCTCTTGTGTATAAATGTTGTTTTAGTCCAGTGCCATACCATATAATCCTGTCACACCTGTACATACATATATACTAATTAGAGGAGAAAAAAATATTGATATTTACCTTGAATTAAATTTAAATTATTTTCAATCTTAATCTCTCTTAAATAAAAAGATTAATTTTATTCGAGTATTGTTAAGTCGCGAACGAAGATGACTCTCCCACCTCGGAGCTATACGTACCAGGCGGGAGCACGACTTTTTTCCACTTTTCTTCCTTCAAGGCGACCATAGTATTCATTGGAATTGAGGCAATATTTGTAGGTGGGAGCAAATTTGATTGGCCCTTCATGCCACCCATCAAAGACTTGGCCACTCATTAGCTCCATCCTTAGCTTTATTTTGCATTAAAGAAAATATAATTCAAACTTTAGAACACTAACAATATATCGAAGCATTAAACAATATTAAAAAGAAGAAGATGTTTCGTCCCTAAACTGCCTGTTTTGTCCTCGTTCATCCCTAAACTACCGCTCGGACGAATTCATGTCTAAATTTTTACTCCATATTCATCTCTAAATTCCTCTTCGTTAGACAAAAAAACATCCCCAAGGTAAAACAAATTTATACCTCGGAGATATTATTGTCTAATGGAGAGAAATTTAAGGATGTTCTTGTTTAACGGGGTAAGAATTTTGGGATGAATTAGTTCAAGGCGATAATTTAGGGATGGTTAGAAAGCAAAACATGATAGTTTAGGGATGGAAATATCTTTTACCCTCTCTTCTTCTTGTTCTTTTTTGGCGTGAAGTACTATATACATATACATAAATTTATTAATCTACCTGGTCATTTTCTAGCAAGACATCCCATTCTTTTCTATCCACCAGTGTTCTTGTTGTTGCTTCTGGCAGCGAAATTCTATAATTCAAATCTCCAAGCAAAACTACCCGTCTGCATTCACTAAATCACGACTAATTAGCTGGAAATCAATTGGTATAATAATTAATATATATATATAATGTAATAATTATAGTAATTAATTAATTTTTCTTTTATTTTTCAGATAAAAATGAGTCCCGCACTTGAGACGATATTGGTACTTTACCACTAATAAACAACGATAAATTACACCGTCATTCTGGTAAAAGAAGTGGACCACTGCCAGAATTTTTTTACTACTACTTTCATAAAAGCAGGTCACTGACGATAAAAAAAATGAAAAACAATTTTATAATTTTGGCTGCCTTCAAGGCCATACTAGCGACGATTTCATAGCAGTAAAAAACAAAGTAATGTTGACACTCTAGCTCTTAATTTATTTCCCATCTAGTAGCTAGCGTCCGAGACAAAGATCATTAAAGTGTTATAATTAAACATTGATTAAGAGAGTATAATAATAGTACTAATAACGAAATTGGTTTGGACGGTTTCAACTTTCAACGAATAATCTTATACTAATTAATAATAATAATCTTAATTAAACATATAATTAATTAACGTACTCATGATCTAGAATCTTTCGTGGCAATTCGTGTGAAAGTCCTCCGGGGAAGGTAGTTCGTGATAATATCTCCGCTACGTCTGAGTTTCTATGTTTTTCGTCACTCTCTCTACCACCTGAAGCTAGATGAGTGCACACAAAGCAAAAACTCGTTTCGCATAATTGAAATCTAACCGATACAGCACCCTGCAACATCAATATTTTCGAAAACTTTAAGAGATTGATTTCATTTGAAATCTGACTAAGAGTACTTGTTCATGATTGAATTAGATAGTCGTGAATAGTATATATACACTACAAAACATCATCAATAGAATATATGGTGGTAGAATATTCCAGATAGAATTCCACACAAAAAGATTACTCAATATAATATTATAAGATAAACATTAGCTAGTGAATTTTTGAGAATATAGGAACTAAATAATTAAGTAAATAGTAGTAATAAATATTGTTGTTATTGTTCTTTTTGTTATTATTGCGAACGGTAGTTACCTTATTGCCCAAGCAACCCATAATGCCACAGCCGACGCAAGAGACGCTAGGATGGCTTATGTAAGGAAAAAGATCGCCGCGAACCCACACGGACGTTAAGATTCCGACCATTTGCTTACTGATAATGCACCTGAACAAGTGATGATGATGATGGTGATGAGGAGGAGCAGTGCTACTTTTCTTATTCAATGCTTGTCTTATTAAAGAACTCCATTTCATGGAGACTTTACAATTCTCAGAACCAAGAACATTTGATGCACTAAGGGGCACAATCTCTTGAAATCTGTACAACAACAAAAACAAAACAAAAGTTGCAATCTTCATTTCTAGACAGTATCTTGCATTACAAATTAAGATTTTTTTTTTTATCGAAACTTATTGTAGTATATATTTTCTTTGGAATTAATATAATTATTTGTATAATTACCCCAAAACATAGATGTCACAATGATTGTTAGGAGTGTCTAG
>NBIL01090009.1:0-11504 GCA_002752925.1 Viola pubescens var. scabriuscula | reverse complement strand
ATTTCCATATTTGTTGCGAAAAGGCTGCGCGATTGAAACGTAAAGTCTCCATCCATCTTACCATACTGGAAAAAATATATATGTGGAAAATATTAATTTCACTAGAATTCGAGTCGTGGTATTTAGCTCACTTTCTTTGTTTTCTCTTAATTTGTCCTTTTGCTTTCCAAACATGAAAAACTGCCAATAGAAACTATATCGAGTGCATAAAAGTCTAGTGACGTAAACATGTGTTTCGGATACTAGGATTCATTTCCACTTCAGCTTCTGCATGCAAGGAATATTAAAAAATGTGAACATTCTGGCTCTGAAGAACTGAACGCTCAGAGGCTAAAGTTTCAGAGTGATAATTTTATTTATGTCCATTGTTGTCTTTTGGATGGTGCGACAAATAGGGAGGAATGTAAAATCTGGCATATGGATAATGAATTTTAAAAGGCTTCACTGTACATGAGAATTGACATCCTGAAACTGCCCTTAGAATTTATTCTAGTTGTAGGCATCCTGAGAATTGTTTCCTTTTTGCCAGCATGCTACCAAAACAGGACACCAGAATGAGAGGACCCTACAGTAGGAAGCTGTTCTGTGCCTTACATACTTCTGTCATACATGTTTCTAGCAGTAATTTTAATGGCTAACTATGATGTGCCGTAAGATTTATTATTTCGATTCCAAGTAGAACTATTGTTTCAGAGGAGACTTGAATTTGGGCATGGTAGAATACCCACAACTTTCATCAATCATGCCACATTTTTCATAGGATCTTTAAGATCAATATTTTTATATGTAAAGCACAGAATCAATGTGTCGAACTTCCTCTCAGAACAAACAAATTTATGATCTATGCTATCAATTCTTCTTTTTCCAGGGATATTCAGAAAGCCACACAAAATTTCACCACTATTTTGGGTCAAGGCTCATTTGGTCCTGTTTATAAAGCTGTGATGCCTGCTGGAGAAGCGCTGGCCGTGAAGGTGCTTGCTTCTAATTCAAAACAGGGGGAGAGAGAGTTCCACACAGAGGTAAAGAGCACGGTGTCCTGTTCTAATTTAAACGGTTTAATTTATACTAAGCCACCACCCAAAACATGAAAAAGGGTGAAAAATATACTATTATGAGAAAAGATTTGAGGATCATCATAATATCTATTTGGCTATTTCCCACGAAGACTTGATGTTAATCATGTTCAAATATTATTGCAATACCTTTGAAGTTTTACCATAATGATAAATTTCTTTGAGGAGTTCTAACTTCTGCCAATCTAGGAGAATAAGAAACTATAGAAATAAAGAAAGGCTTGATCAACCATTGATTGGATTGCATTTTTAGGCATGCCAAGTAACAAAAAACTTTGGGAAATGTCATGCTTTTAGACTAACCTAAAGTGTGAAGAGGCATATTGAGTTTTCATGTTTTAGGCTTCTCCTTTTATAGGTATCACTGTTGGGAAGGCTGCATCACCGCAACCTCGTAAATTTACTTGGATTTTGCGTTGAAAAAGGACAGCGCATGTTGGTCTATGAGTTTATGAGTAATGGTAGCCTGGCAAGCCACCTTTACGGTAAGATAAGCACCCTGTTTATTTGAATTATTATTCCTTGTTGTGAACCATATGTCGGGTGATACCACTTTTAATTAAACTGTTAGGTGATAGCACTTATGTGATTGGAGCATTTTGTGATTAAAGCTGCATTAAACATTGTGGTCATTTGTATGTCATTCTTTTTAAGTTTTAAGAGTTCACTGACTTTTGCTTGGTTGTTGTCTTAGTAGATAATAACTTGAACTGTGCAATTTGAGCAACTTAGGTGACTACTAAATAAATAAACCACAACACTACTCTTCATGAGGAAGTGTGTTCTTATGATGTCACGGTTTCTAGCATAACTAGGGTGCCGATTGCAGTGTTTTAATATCTGGCTTATGTTGATAACTGGGCTTTTGGACATTGACGTGGTGGCTCTCCAGATATTGCTGTTATGCATATATGGTTTAAATAAATTGGGTCTTTTTTTGTTTACAAGTAAAGGAACTTGTCAGTTTAATGTTAAAAGCCTTGTATTTTGCATCTGCATGGAGTGTTTGTTGCACCTCTTAATAGTTAATACATTTAACTTGCTTGAAGTTCATGGATTCAATTGTGAGAATTCATTCACTCATTTTTTTCTAACTTTATTTGGATATTGAGTGAATTTCTAGAAAATCGTTACTAGATTTAAACTATGTCATTGTAGCTTTCTTGTCATATAAAATCAATTTTGGTTTTTTTTCTGATCCCTTAATAATGAGCAATTTCTGTTGTATATTTCCGCAGAAGATCAAGCACAAGCTTTGAGTTGGGAAGAAAGGCTCCAAGTCGCTCTTGATATTTCACATGGAATCGAATATCTTCATGAAGGGGTATGTTCAAGAACATATTACCTTTATTCCTCAGTTAAATGCTGAACCTGTTCGAATCTCTCACATGAAGATTTTCCTTTTTCATTTCACAGGCAGTTCCACCTGTCATTCACCGTGATTTGAAGTCTGCTAACATATTGTTAGATCAGTCAATGAGAGCTAAGGTCAGCTATTTATGATGTCATTCTTTTAAGACTCGAGTGTTTAAGGTTGACATAATAGTAAGCAAACATAATAGATTAATGTGCATAGTCTGTATTCTATGATTGACCTCCACTGCCCTACCTATGTTAGGTTGCTGATTTCGGTCTTTCAAAGGAAGAGGTCTTTGATGACCACAATTCTGGCCTGAAAGGTACTTATGGCTACATAGACCCAGTTTACATATCGACAAACAAGTTCACCATGAAGAGTGACATCTACAGTTTCGGTGTTATCATATTTGAACTCATTACTGCTATTCACCCGCACCAAAATCTAATGGAGTATGTTAATCTTGTAAGTGTCAAGTACATCAACTATTAGTTTTTCCATGATTTGGTTTCTGTTGCTGCGACCTAAAGCGTATTGTTTCCATTTTCTTAATTTCTGTTTTGAAGGCATCTATGAGTTCAGATGGTGTTGATGAAATACTAGACAAGAAACTGATTGGAGAGTGCAACATTGAAGAAGTAAGGGACCTAGCTGCCATCGGTCACAAATGCCTGCAGAAATTTCAAAGGAAGCGACCTTCGATAGGAGAAGTTTCACAGGCTATAATGACGATAAAACAAAGGCACTTTGCAAAGGAAGACACCATTTCGTTTGACAACCGTAATCTTTCGCGAGTTGTAAGCATGATAGAGGATCAACACGTGGAGTTGACGAAGATGGCGAGCATGCAAGAAGAGAATTGAAAAGAGCCGTCTCTTTTCTCTCACCCCTTAGAAGTTTCTATCTGCTGATAGCTTATGAGTTATGATACACAGTGTAGGCAAATCAAAAGAGTGAGTTGCTTGTAGTTTGTACAGAAGTAACATTAGTGGCTTGAAAGTTGAGCCTCTGGGGCAAAAGCCATGAGGTATTTTGGTAGTTAACAAGGTCAGAAATACAAAATATTTTGGCTTCTGTGCCAAGTAATGCAATAATCTTTTATCACATCATCTGGTATGTCAATTCCCAAGTGTTGCACTTATAAATGTGGAGTAATGCTACACAGCACACTCAAACAGTCTGATAGGTATTTTTAATTACAAAAATATCATCAGTGAATAATTACGAAATTGCCATCTATCCTTGAGTGCGCTGTGTAGCATTACTCTTTGCAGACATATTGTGAGCTGGAGGAAGGGTGTTAGACACAGACATTCATTTGTGAAGAATTGTTATGATGACGACATGGATGATGAATATAGAGTGAGGTACAATAATTTGAATGCACAATGTTCCAAGGCTATAGAGTTTGGAACTGATTCTGTAGAGAATTATGAGTTTGTAATGAGATGTTTGGATGAGGCAACTTCAAAACTCTCACTCAGTAATTCTCCTAATTGGAACAAACAGTCCGCAGGAGCCTCCTCAACGATCATGACAGAAGACTGTCAAAATTTTTTTAGTCCTTTGAAGGTGCGAACAAAAGGACGTCCTCCATTCAAAAGAAAAGTGTCAACAATAGAGAAAAAAATGAACAAAAAAAAGGTATGAAAGGTTTTTTTTAATTATTTTCTTTAATAATGATTGTGATATTTGTATATGATGTTTAACTTCTCAATAATGTTTTTTCTTATAGAGTGCTTAAGCAAGCAAAAGCAAGAAATACCATTGAGTCACAAAATCAATTTGGAACTCAAGAGAGTCGATTTGGACCATCTGAACCATCCACTGTGAATCAATTTGGAACTCAAGACAGTCAATTTGGACAATTTGAACCATCCACAATGAATCAATTTGGAACTTAAGATAGTCAATTTGGACAATCTGAACCATCCACAATGAATCAATTTGGAATTCAAGAGTATTGGCGAGGATGAATTTGCATGGGTGTTTTCGTTTTTTATTTTTTATCTTGTCGATGAACTTGTATGACCTTTTGCGTCGATCATCTATCGACATTTGTTCAATTTTTAGTGTTGTTTATCAGAAAATTGTGAACTTCGTAAACTGATAGTTGGTTTCAGATTGGATGGTTGATGATTCCATAATGCTAAATTTGTCTCTAAATTTTATCCGCAAAAATCAGCACAATAACTATTAAATTTGAAAGCAACGCACTTTGCTAAAAATCTGTTAGCCTTGCATTTTCAGCTTCAAAATCTGCAATTCTTTCGGCCATCTCTTTCTCACTATCCCTCAACTTCGTTATCACTTCACAAACCCAACCTGTTACTGGTCCATTAACCCATTGGAAGAAGCCACAACCACCATATCCATCTGACTCAGCACACTTGTAGAAACGCTGACCCGGGTGTCTGTCAGTCCAGGATATCCATCTTGGTGCCTTTAACCCACACTTGCAGAAGATTGGCGGCTCATAATCCAATGTTGCTCTTTGCTTCCCAAGCGACGTCAATACTCTGGTGCGTCTGCATTCACGGCGTTGACTACTGGAGATCGAGGGTGAAGAATTTGTTGACATCCTTGTTGTTGTGTTCTAGTGTTACGCCTGTTAATTATCCAAATCACAATGTATTGCAAATCATAGATTACCAACACAGCGCATGTTGGGGATTGAGATCTTCTACTTTTTTCAGTACCACTCCACATTGTGATCCCCTCCTCTGCATTCTCTCTTGCACTAAATCACTAATTCCATGATCTCCAAACTAAATAGTAAATTGTAACGAATTAGGCATCACATATTTCTAATCAACCACCTGTTTCAACCGGTTAATTCATCCATCTCTCAACATCTCAACAAATAACTCCAAAATTTTGTTCAATTCATTGCTCTTTGAAAATCACTCAACAACTTACCTAATCATCGCAAAATTCAAAGAATTATCCTTCACAACAACCACAAAATAATCAAAAGCCGAAAACAATCAACAACAAAGGAAACGAAATTACGAGCAGATCGAACTCAGGAAATAAAATTAGCAAATCAAAAAAAGAAAGTAAGAGAGCTACGTACACTGATGGGCTTTGGCCGAAGTGAAGGCTAGGTGCGTGGGCTTCTGGCACGCTCAATGGGCAGCTAGGGATGCGGGGGCCTTGCGCGGAGCACGTTCATGGCTTGCTAGGGTTTTTGGCGAGGCTCTCCCATGGCTTGTGCGGCTTTCACATGAAGTGCGTACGAGAGCTCCCACGCTCGTATCAATTTTAATACTAGAGATCGAACCCATGACCTACTTTACAAAGACGATATGCACTAATTAATTAAATTACAATCTCATGTCATATGCTTGTTACCAGTGTATTGATTCTTTTATTTATGTTATTACTTCAGATTGATTTTCATGACGTCATTGCTTGTCTACTCGTATCAATCTCGAGTCAATCTCGAGTCTCACCTCTACTTATGGAAAAAAAAAATGTGAAATGAGTATATTGTTTGAATTTTATAGTCTGGTTAAAATTAAGAACAAGTTAATAGTTTTTAATTATTTAGGAAGTGGTGATGAGTAGTTGGTACCCACGGATCTAGAGGAGGTTTTTGGTAAGTGTAAGGTAGGCATTTGCATAGTCCGAACTTGAGAGAGAATGAAAAGTTAGGAGCCTATTGGGTTTGGGGAGAAACTGAGGAGAAACTGAGGGACAATAGTCATTGAAAATGAAAACCCAATTAATTAAGATTAAAATCAAAACCCATGAAACGATGTGGTCCGGTTCATCTGATCGACTGCTTAACAGCATAGGATATTCATGATCATGGGAAGCGAAAGATGAAGTATTCTCAGGAATGCCACTAGAATTAGCCAATTCTCAAATCACCACTGGAGAGTGCTGGTGGGATGCGCTGAGCCTTAACGTAGAAGTTGTGACCCACAAGACAACTTATCCTTACACAGAATGGAACATCTCAGAAACAAAATAAATAAATAAATAAATGGTAAAATAAAACAAAAACAAGTCAAACTGAAGCAACCAAAGCATCTTGCAGAAAATGTTTCCTTTATGTAATGTGTGACGGTATTGCCCCGCCATACAACTCAGCTTGTACAAAAATATGATAATGTCTTGGCTGAAAACTGTAGAAAAAGCTAGGCATGCAACCTCAACCACAGAGATTAGTCTATAAAAGAAAGTGCCATTACAGTTTTCTCTATAGTTTTGAATCTTTACTAGTTTGCTGGGATTTTACGATGACTCTATCAACTCAGGTTGCAGTGCTTTTTGCACTAGCTCTGCCTGTTCCTTCACATGTACCTGGTAGAAACCAGTGGCACTTGCAGCAGAAGGATTTCGCCCCGCATATTTGAGGTCATCCATTGTTCCTCTGTTCAGAGCTTTCATGGCAGTGCAGAGGCGGGGTGCAATGTAAGTATAGGCACCCATGTTCATTGGTTCTTCCTGACACCAGACAATCTCAGCATCTAACAGGGAAAAGAAATCATGTCAAACATATAACAGGTGAATGCGGCTCTAAAAGTAAGTGCCACAAACAAATTCCTTGAGAAAGCTAATTAGGAAGTTGTGAAGGATGCAACACCTTTGGTTGAGGGAAAAAATAGTGCATGAATTGTTTCCGGAAAAAAAAAAGGATTAAATTTTCATTATCTTGCCAAACAACTGATTCACTGTTCACATAATTGTGCAATTATTAAGGCCATAGTTATGCCCCCACCATGCTAATAAATGGAGGGAAACAATGGCAAAGGGAATATTTTTGTCATTACTTAATAGTCAAGCCACTTGCAAGTTTAGAAGACATACTTGGATATCGCTTGAGCTCACGCTGGATGAGATCATAAGGAAATGGACACAACTGTTCCACCCTGCAAATTGCAACATCATCTGCCTTGACCTTTTTACGCTCTTCATCAAGCTCATAATAAATCTGCAAGCAACAAATTCACACGTTATATAGCTACAACCAGAACTGAAGACAAAATTAACAGTAACAAAGAACACAAGCAACAACCAAAAAGAGCACACCTTTCCAGAGCAAAGAACCAGGCGTCTGATGCCCTCCTCAAGGTCAGAGTGATCATTCTGATCTTTAATAAGACGCTTAAATCTGGTTCCCTGTTTGTCAAAACCAGGGTGACCTTGCACATCATCAAACTCAGAGAGATTTGATCTGCAGTCCTTATGACGAAGTAAGTTTTTGGGAGACATCACAATGAGGGGCTTACGGAAGTCCCTGTGTATCTGCAGGAGAAAGCAGCAAATCATAAGAAAATGTGGACAGCCATCTGGAAGCTGGATATGAATTAGCAGAAAGCTACACTCACCTGGCGCCGCAAAACATGGAAGTAATTAGCAGGGGTTGTAACATTCACAACCTGCCAGTTACATTCCTGAATTTGTTTTCTAAGTGTTGGTTCCATCTCTGGAATGACAAATTGATTGTCATCACTCATCTACAATAATTCAAAAATAGACATTAGCTAGCAACTAAAGTAGAAATTACTGACGAGCAGATGCTGATCGTGGAAATGATGAGGCTAGAGATGCATCGAAACCCCAATAATCCAACAACAAAACAGAAATCGACTAAACAGCAGAACGAAGGTGGATAGAGGGATGAAGAGAAAATGGGAAGCAAGTACTGGCTTCTCGCCCTCAGCCATGCAATGGAAATCAAGTGCTCAGGTGATACCATTATCTAACTGACAGCTAAATCATTAAAATCCCGAGCAGGATCATAAGTTGCCACCCACCAAGTTAGATAAAACGTTTTCACCTTACGTAAGGTTCCAAATCTCAACACAGTAAAATACAATTCATAAAATGTCACCCATAAATGCAAGAAAGAGGAGCAGACATGGAGACATGCTCAATGCACTATCATAGGTATGATCTAGTTCAGACTTCAGGTTGACTCATCTTCTGAGATGTAAAACACTCAATGCAAAGAGGTTGACCATTAATCAATTCAAGTCTAAAGGCTATATTCCTTGATGCAAATACCTGAAGGAAGCGTTCCAATCGTGCACTTGAATGTTCAGGACCCTGGCCATCATACCCATGAGGGAGAAGCACAACTAGCCCTGTTTGACGTAACCATTTTGACTCTCCACTGCTCAGAAACTGATCAAATATCACTTGAGCTCCATTAGCAAAATCACCAAACTGAGCTTCCCAGAGCACCAATGAATTTGGACTTTCCATTGAGTAACCCAATTCAAATCCAAGAACACCAAACTCAGAAAGAGAGCTGCACACAGTACACAGCGATGTTACTACAAACAAAACTCACAATAAGAAGTAGTTGTTCAACAAGAAATAACATGTCCATAACATGATAGTCTCTTAAGGATATCACTAAAATGAGTGCAGGGAAAGACATCAGTCAACCTTAGATTCAAAGACTAAAAAGGTACAGCCAATAGCCAAGACATTTTTAAGGTTCATGCCGTTATTTTATCAAAATAAACTATTCACCTGTTATTAGTTATTATGGGACTCTTCAACCAAGGTTAAGAGGAAGTGAAGCAAGGTATGTACCTGTTACTGACAGTAAACAGCTCCTCATTTTGATTCATGGTAACATGGTCCAGAGGGCAATACTGTTTCCCAGTTTCCTGATCATGAAGAACTGAATGTCGGTGGCTAAATGTACCTCTTTCAACATCCTGACCACTCAATCTAACATGATTGCCTTCTACTAGCAATGTGGCAAAGGCAAGAGCTTCTGCGAGTGCCCAGTCAATTCCTTCTTCAGTTTCAATCATTTGTGCTCGTTGCTCATAAACTTTCTTCACAGCTCTGTGAGGTTTAAAATCATCCGGAAGAGTTGTGATAGCTTTGCCAACATTCTTCAAGATATCAGGCTTTACCCTGCATAAGAACAAAAAACATTTCAGAAAATAAATGCAAAGGTTAGGAAAGGCCACTAAACCTAGTAAGCTCACTAATATACCCAGTGTTTCTGACACGTGAAAGCTGCTCGGGAGACTTGAATCCAGCCCAATGAGATGAAAGCCAGTCTCTTCTTTTAGGAACATAATCTTTACTAGCCAAAAATTCTTCATTCAGAATAGCAAGGACCTTCTCCTGTATCCTGTTAATATCTTCTTGGGTCACTTGCCCTGATTCCAAAATTTTATTTTTGTAAATCTCAAGAGCCGATGGATGATTTCGGATAACCTGTTACATCAAACAAATACGAATGTCAGAAGTTTGCACTGATTGTTCTCAAGACAGCAGAAGAAATATCAAGTGAAGTAGTTGGGCTGCAATAACTAACAACTTGAGAAACCATGTGAAGAAATAAGCAGAAAGGATGTTGACCTTGTACATTTTGGGCTGTGTGAAAGATGGCTCATCAATCTCATTATGCCCAAACCGGCGGTAACATACTAAATCAACAACAACATCCGAATGAAAATTCTGTCGCCACTCAGCTGCGAGCTCACAGACACGAACAACTGCTTCCATATCATCTCCATTCACGTGCAAAATTGGAGCATCCAAGGCCTTGGCAACATCAGTGCAATATTGTGAAGATCTGCCAGCTCTTGGGTCAGTCGTGAAAGCGACTTGATTGTTAACTACAATATGTATGGTTCCACCGGTTGTGTAGTTTGGAAGAGCACTGAGATGCAGAGTTTCATACACTACTCCTTGTCCAGCAAAGCTACCATCACCATGAATCAAAATTCCCATATGCTTAGTCCTGTCAAGGTCATTGGAGTAATATTGCTTAGCTCTAGTTTTTCCAACAACAACAGGATCCACAGCCTCCAAATGACTAGGATTGGCAACCAAAGATAAATGGATTCTCTTCCCTCCTCTTGTTGGACGGTCATAGGAAGTGCCCAAGTGATACTTGACATCACCAGTCCCTGTGTAGAGTCCTACTTCATCTACAGGCTTTGTGCCACCACTGAACTCGCTAAAAATCTGACGGAGAGGCTTCCGAACAACGTTACCGAGTACGTTCAGTCTTCCTCTATGAGGCATCCCAATCACTATGCTCTCAACACCAAGATCTGCTGCCCTGTCAAACATCTCCTTCATGCCAGGAATCAATGTCTCCCCACCTTCCAGTCCAAATCTCTTAGCTGTTGTCCACTTAGTGGCCAAGAAGTTCTCAAACTGCGTACTCCATATCAGCCTATCAAGAATAACTTCTCGCCGCTGACGATTGTACTGCATAGGCGTTGGTGTTTCAATCTTGTCTCTCAACCAATTACATTTTTCACGATCAGCAATGTGCATGTACTCGTACCCAATGCTTCCACAGTAAGCCTGTTCAAGCCGAGTCAATATGGACCTAAGGGTCTGCACAGGACGATTTTCAGACAAAAAGCCAGCCATCTTCCACACCCCTAAAAAGAATTCCCTATCAAGATCTGCTTCTGAGAACCCATATAGTGCTGGGTCTAAATCATCTGGGATTTCTCTTTCTTCCAACCCTAATGGATCCAACTTGGCTTTCATGTGACCATTAACCTGGTAAGCCCTCACAAGTAACAATAAACGCATACTCTCCTGAATTGTTTGGCCTGAAATTCCTGGAGATGTAGTAGCCTGCCCTACAAAATTCCTAAAGAAATTGTCCCAAGACTCATCCACACTATCAGGGTCAGCCTCCCATGCCCTTTGAAGCTCTTCCAAGTAGACACTGCTGGTTCCATCTAAAAAGCTATCAGTTAGCCTAGAAAGGGGCACAGGACGAGGAACTGGTGCAGCTTGTGCCTTTGACTTAAACACTGTGGTATGGAAACAGCGACTCTGATATGGAAGAACCTGTGTTCTTGATGCATAGGATCCACCCTGTGACAGAGTCCTCCTAATCGCAAGCCTAGCGACACTCGATCCAGCTCGGAACCACGTCATACCTGTAAACCTGAACTATATACCACCCACCAATTTGTCCAGGATTGTGCCTCCCAAGCTCTATATTTAGAAAAAAGAGTGCTGTCTTCCCTGTTTTTTTTGTTCAAAAAATATGTTAAACAGAAATTAGTAAAGAAATCAAATAAAGCAGGAATGGCCAACAATAGAAAGACCTTGAT
>NBIL01089958.1:0-17521 GCA_002752925.1 Viola pubescens var. scabriuscula | reverse complement strand
TTTTGGATTAAAAATTAATGATTGAATCTACATATTAATTATTAAAATTACGAGGGTAGACATGTCTAAAATAATATTTTTTATTTTTTAGATTAACAAGATGAGCCGGTTGAGCTAGAGTAAAAAAAAAATTTAAAAATTGGTTTTAGAAAATTAGAAAATTCTAAAAAGAGCGTCTCCAGAATTTTCTAATTTTTAGTGTTAATTTAGAAAAATCTAAAAAAATTAAAAAACTGGACAAAAATTTGAGATTTTTTCATTTCGAAAAAAACAGCTACTGAAACACATTTTAGAAAATTCTCTAATTTTTCAAAAAATAAAACAGCCCTAAGAGACTCCGGGTGGATTTCGGTAATTAATAGAGAAGTTGTGGGGCATATATGTCAAAAATATTAGTTGTGGGGCTGATTTGAAGAGAGTGATAACCAATAATTAGAGGTTGATTCCTCTTCTGCTCTAAATTACTTTCATTATACTTTCATGTCTTCCATTAATGCGCATTTTTCTTTATCATAATTTTTTTTTTAAAACTACATAATAAAAAACCTTTTAAACTTGTAACATAAATCCTATAATTTTCTTGAAGTTACAGTTTGACCTTTTTGTATTTAAAAAAAATCAAATTAAATGGAAGAAAAATGCACACAAAAAATACAGAACTTGGAAAAAAAATGTAACAAATGGTAGGTCCTGATGAAAAAAAAAATTATATGCTATTCATTTCTGACCATACAATTTTATTTCCTCTCAAATTCACAACCACTCTAAAACAAGTGAACATTTAAGAGATCCTCCAAGTCCTAGAATAACCTACATTATAATTGCCATCCAAGAATGGTTTATGTTAACTTATCAACACTCCAGCAAAGAAAGGTATATTGGTATTATACTGTAACTATTAAGTAGCACTGAAGAGGAAAATATCCTGAGCAAAAAGGACTCCTTATATTAGCTGGATAATGATTATCAAGTGATTTGATTTATACAAGCTAGTTCGGGTTGAACTGATGACGAACAATAGCTTGAATGCTATTAGTCTTTTATGTTTTCTATGATGCTGTTACATTTACAAAAAATTATATGCCAAAAAATGGGGAAACAAAAAGAAATATCATGAGAGTACTAATCCACTACATGGTGCAGTGTTCTTTACCTCTTTTTTCCATCTCAGTACGAGGATTATGCTTGCATCTCTAGACTTGAACCAGGCTTGAACCACATTACATGTTTCAAAATCTGTTGCACTTTGTTCGGTACATCAGCAAAGTCTAGAATAACTGTATTGGTCACGCGTGGACAGATGATCATTTCAATCATCAATTTCTTGAACCCATGCTAAATCTGAAACCGATATCAAATTAGCAGATAAGGTAAGAGTGGCATTCCATATTTGTCAGTCACAATAAATTTCTTGTGTCAACAGTTGTGCGCCTTGTGCCCATGACACTATCAATGTGTGATGCATGTGTATCCAAGGATGTATATACACATAGGTCCTTGAGGTGTTTGTATGTACTCGTCCGTGTGCGTGTGAACGTGTGTGACAAAGGGGTCTTTATGTGTACTTGTTAGTGAAGGGAAAGAGGGATACCTTCAAGCACAGATTCGACTGCTGCATTTGGGACAAGCAGCCCAACAATTCGCTGATTATCTGTGGTGGTTTCTAAGCGCACAACACGAAGCCGCTTGTGGCTATGGCGGGCCTGCAGAATTTTATTCAACATTTCAACTTTTGCTGGTTTATGCACAAACTCATACCCATCCCCTTCGGATGTGGATGGAACAGTAATAATAATACTGACAATCTTATGGAAACTCATACACTCAACAACTTTTTAAGGAAAAGTAACTATCATACAACACCTAACTTAACATTTAATTTCCAAACTCACCAAATTATAAATAAATATCTTCGATTGATGCTTTAGCTATTTGCATAGGGCATACAATCAGCAACAGGACAACAAGGAAGTTCAGATGAGACAAAAAGGCAGTGGGAAAACCACATTGTTATAGGGAGAATTATTTACTAATATTGTAAACTAGACTTTACCATTGAAAAGAAAAGAGAGGAAAAAACAGTCACGCACTTCTTTAAACTTTAGCAATGCACAAACAAATCTGAATTTTGAGAGAAAAAAGAAGACTAAATCTGGAAAAACTGGTTGAGACTGGTGGCTGGCCTGTTAGGTTTTTATACATTGAGCAAGATCTTCACTACCATTAATGATGAGTCATTAACAACAAAAATGACTATTTAGTATCCACTCTTACAAGAACATTAAAATCTGTAAAAGAACAATTATGACTGCATATGAGCTGTCAAATACAAGTTACTATGTATTGCCTTATATATCTACAGAAATTTATGATTGATAGCATTTCACTTTCTATCGCTTTCTTCCTCCGATCCTTAAGCTAGAAATTTTACTCTCCCTACAACTTGTACACCAAAATCTTTGTATAAACTATTTTTTGAATGAAAAAGGCTACAAAGAACCCCTGTTTGTGCCAAATGTCCAAATAAGCCCCCTTTGTTTGTAATTGGGTCAAATCAACCTCACACTTGTACAATAGCTACAAATTGGTCTAATTTAACTAATACGCACAGGAAACAGCACTGTGCTTGGCTACTCATTTTATGGGCCAATCAATTAAAACTACCTCCCCCAAATTGCAAACGCTAAACCGGTACATCACCACAAAAAAAACGAGTGTGAAGAGTAAGATTAACTTCTAGTTTAAAAAATGACAAAAATAATTTAACACAACTTCACATGATATCTCTACTTTTCCTTCCCCACGCACAGCAGATTGTAGACGTACATACTAAAACAGCGAGCATTATCTCTACTTTTTCTTCACCATCACTGCGTTTTCACTAGCTATATACAGTTAAATTTCAAATGGCCCCCAAATGAAGATAATTTTCACATAATTTATGCATTTCGTATCCTCAATGATATCCCATTCATTTACTCCCCCCAAATTCAAAGACTGAGAAAAACAAATCAAGGTGATTCCCTAAAATGAATAAGAGCTAATCAAAACTTCCCAAATGCATTATTACGTTAACCAAAGTTATCCTCGCGCAAAAGTACATGCGTAAGTAACATCATCAACTCTATAAATTCTCAATTGCAGTAAAAAAGAGAGAAATCTAGACAAAATCCATGTACTAAGAATTTGGGATAATAGATGGGTAGCATATATATAACTAACAGTCAATGCTAATTAGATTAACTTGCATGACCCAAATCAGAATGTGATTGGGATTGTAATTTGCAAACAAGGCTAGTTTCCTCAAAAAGAAAGAATTGCCAAGCCAAATAGAGAAATCAAGGAAGCACATCACCTGCTTGGAAAGCGCCTTCTCAATCGTGCCCCAGACAGGAAGAATGAGGCCACCCAGAACATTTACTTCCTGTAACCTTCTTCCAACAGTACAAAAGTTGCCAAGCTTACAATTTGGGCCATGCATGCACTGCAGAGAAAGTTAATAATAAGCTAATGCAGAAACAAGATAATCAAGGAAACAGGAAAAGTCAGCAGAACCACAAATCTAAGGAATTAATTAAAGAAAGAGGGGTACAACACATTACATGTTGATGTTGGATTTGGAGTTGATGCTATGTTTTAGATTCAGAATTAAGAAGTCATGAAAGGTAAGCCAGTAAGAAATCACACAAAAGATTAAAGTGACCCCTTTTCACTTTCACATGATTCTGTTTTTCCATATTCAAGGGAAACAGTTCCCATTACTGGCAATAAGTCCCATGTACAACATTATACTCAACCCTTACAAGATGCTTATCAACATATCCAATAGATGTATTTGAATTTAGTTCTTGAAACACTAGAGTATAGGGGTCATACAAGACAGCAAGATGATGAGGGGGCTCTGTGGGAACTTTTATGCTGGTGCATTTGGATCGAGGTTAAAAAGTAAGGATGAAAGGTTAAGGGGTTAAGTTGGGGATGACTTGCTGTTGCAAAAACTAAAAGGTTTAAGATTAGTTGGTAAGCACATTTAAAATTACATGAGTTAGAAACATTCTGCAAATAGTTTTAATAAAAATTTAAATGAAAATTAGTTTGGATATGTTTCTAAATATGAATATACAGGTCTCATAGATAATGTGCAAGTGAAAGAGATGAAAGAACTAAGTTACAAGTTTAAGGACCAACGAGCTTGTAACCTCTTTGAAAGCAGGGAGAGGCTAGGTTTTGTGTTCAAAGTTCCCCATGAAGAAAAGCAAAAAAATACTTATAAGCTTAAAGAGAGAAAAATTATTAGAGATCTCTTTTTCCCCATCCCATTAACAAATATTTCCCACCCAAGACCAGAAAATATTAACCCCTTAACACTTAACACTTAGCAGTTAACCCACTTCCTAAAAAGATGTCAAACAAAGTAAAAGGGGGTTAAAAGTTAACAGTTTATCATGTACACCCTTTAACCTCACTCTAAACACCCCCTAAATTTAAAGAGTCAAAATTTAGGAATTCACCCAAGATAATCCAAAACCAACCACAGATATTACACAATGCCAAGAACAAATAACAGAGACTATACAACAGTTAATAGTTCCTCTTCACATACAGGGACACCACAAGCAATCCAAGGTTGCTATGATTAACATAAATATCCCACATGCAGAATTACACTTGGTGTTTGCGATGCATTTGTATAGTCCTACATAAAAAACCTATACTAGATTCTCTTTTGTAATCCCATAAAAAAAAAGTCAAGTCTACAATTTGTACGTGGCTTGAATGGATCAAGTGTAATTTCTGTTCATGGAGTCAGTTATGTTACTGATAACGGCTATGGATTGGGTAAGGTGTCCCTGTAGTTTTGAGAAAGAAGTACTCATGGTGATTTTGTTCTTGCCCTACCCTGGCATGACTTCTAGAATATCAGATACAAATTTTAGCACGAAAGGTCTTATAACTTCATAAAGGTTCAGTATGAGATGTACTAGATCCCATAGTCACATGATTATTGGACATCCATGGGAAAGTTAAACAATCATACCACACTTAAAAGTTAAAACGTCAAATAAATACTATTATTGACGGGAAAATATCAACTTAGCATCTGTAACTCCTGTACCTGCTTAGATGAAACTTCATATTCATCTTCCCACCCACTACGAGCCTTCTCTAAGGAGGAAAGCTTCCTATATTTATTTTTCAACTCTGCCAGAGGCATTTCCCTGAGAACAATTAACAGTCAGAACACCTCGCAATGCACCACAAACTTCAGTCAGCTTGCAATATTTGGTACCTGATGGATTCCCCAACAGCAGGTCTGACTATTTTAAACATTCCGGAAGCAGCACTGAAGGAAAAAGGAAATCAAAATTAAAAAGAGGAACAAAAAACAATACTATAATGAAATACGCACATCAACAAAATATATAGTTCTGTAAATAAATAAGTGCTATGTAGAGGAATATAACGTGGTATAAAAATGAAAGAACTTGTATAGTGCACAGAAATAAAAATCCCAAATTACCAAAATACTAGCTTCAACTAGAACAGATAGTGATGCAGCAAAAATAAAGTAAAAAGATACAATCACTCTCTACATTTTGAATTCAGAAGTATAATAATCCATAATCCTATTAATGCTTCTAAAGAAAATACTTTATAGCATGATAAAACATAAACAACAAAAGCACTTTATGCCAAGTTCCTTGCCAGACCATCTTCCCTATTGTTAGGCAGACCGGATACTCCTTTTGAAACATAAAACGAGAAAATCGCTTCTTGAATGCTACTACTGTATCCTAGCATTGAGCAAGAACAATACCCTAACCTTAACACTTAAAGATTAGAATAATGAGAGCAGAAAATAGACAACTCATCCAATAATTAATACAATCCAGACCATATAATAATCATGCATTATCATCCTACATTTAGGCACAGTTCTCTCAGTAGATTCATTGGTATTCGAATTGTTTTCTTGTTCAGTAGAACCGCATTTGGATAAAAACTAAAGTACACTGAGAGATGAAACTAATTCACCCAATCTCTTATTATCCTAACACATCAGAATTCCACACCTAAAGAAACTTGAGAAGCTGAGACCTACTGCATCCACCTCAGTTGCATGCTTTCTTTAATATGAACTAACTCAATGGCATTGATTGAATTGGATTCAGAGGGCGTAGAATTTGCAAGTAATACAAGATTCAGTTAAAACCAAGAGTGAGAGTATATGAAGATGCAATGAGAAAACTAACAATACCTTTCAAAAGCCAAAATGAAGTGCCGTTTTCCTAACCATTCCCTCTTAGATTCATAGAATCCATCATTAGAAGAACCAAGCCCATCCTTTTGCTTTTCTTCTAGGATGCTACTTGCCAACTAAATTAAAATGATATATTAGCAGTGCTGTACCAGCATAATTCACACAACAAAAGGATAAGGAAAATGAAGGAAAGCACCTCCCATGTGATTCCACGATCAAGAGTGAAAGTAAACAGAACTGTCGATGCCCCAGACATTTGATCAACATGAACAGTCTGTTAGACAAATAAAGGTTAATATTAGTGGCTGTCTAATCCAACAGAAGAAGAGTATGCAGTTATACCTTTGGAGTTCCTTGCAACTCAATTATGTTCGCTTTCATATCAACTATACCAGAATCAAGATTTCCTTCAATTCGAGCATTCTGAATAAGAAGCTCTAAGATACTAACAAACATTTCAAAAAGCCTGCAGAATAATGAAGCAGGTTAGTTGACTGATCCATATGTAAAAAAATGAATCTTATTTTTAGCGAAGCAAACCAGACACCTATTTTGAATATCTGGTGGAAGTCCTAAGAGCCTGTTGAGGAAGCGCCCAACATCATGCATATCTGAATCAATTATACGGCCAGATAACTTTCCATAGTCCTTCCCGCTGCCTAAACAAAAACGTATTAACTTTTTTGAAAACAAAAGTTTAATTAAAAACTCAAGTTTAATTCACCACGATTGTAGTTTAAAAAAAAAATCAAAAGCTAAAATACCAAGAACAGTGTCTCTAACTATTCCAACAGACACGAGAGCTGCTTTTGCCTTCATCATAAAATCCTCAACAGTCTCTGGCTTTTCAGATGAACATCCTGGGGGCATAACTGGCAGAGTATCCTGAAAACTCGACATCAATTTTTCGATTCCATAAATCCTGCAAGAGAATGTTACAATAAAAGGACTACTATTGATACCTGTTCCATAATTCCTTTATACATCACCACCAGAGCCTTTTTTCCATATGCACTATCATAGTTATAAGCACTTAATGATGGCCCTGCCCTGAAATGAGGTGGCATGAAACGCAAAATCAAACAGAATACAATGGTTAAAGTAATCTTATTTTTGCATCTTGAAGTTCATTGATGAAAAATATCACTTAGCAACTTGCCTGCGGTCCCCCTGTGTTAACGCTCCTAGAGATTCTAGTCTCTTGGCAACAATAGACGCAAATCGGCGTTCACCACCAAGATTAGTAAACATCAGCCTGCAAAACCAAAAGTCAGAACAAAATAAAAATCGTTACAAACTCAGGGCCCTTTTTTAAGTGTTGACTATCAATTTTTAACTTGAAGCTAGTCAACATTTATAATTAAAGGGAGAAGAAACTTAAAGGGTTATTAAACTTATTATAGAATAACATAACCAATGAGCAAACTCAACTGAAGCTAGAACAAAATGCATTGACCTTCAACATAACCATCAAAGTAAGAGTAACAAAATAACAGCCAGAACCGGGAAAAGATTCAAAGAAATAAAAATGACCTGACCTACCTATACTCAGGTGCAGAGGTTTGATTTGATCGATGGGTTCTACCAAATTGTTGAATAGCACGGTCAGCACTCCAGGGAAGCTCAAGTGTCAAATGAACTCTTCTTTTCTGTTCATAGAATGTCATAGCACATTAGACATATAATTGCAACGTAGCAGAACTGCGCAAAAAGGTGTAACTGCAAAAGTATATTAGAAACAAATACCTGATTTACTGCTCTTCTATCAGCTTGCAAAGATACACCAGCCGATCCAGCTTCAGAAATTATAGCAACCATCTTCTTGCCATCCATAAATTGCTGCTTCTCATGCATATTGACCATTTCCATTGTAACATCCTTTCTAAAGTGAAGAAAAAAAAAATCAAAGACTAAATTGTGTGGAATGAAATCAAACAAATGAGGTAAAAGGTACTCCAACTCACGTATTCCGTGGCTGATAGGTTACGCCTTTTCCATTTGAGGCCCTTACAAGCATGCCTCTCCTTCCAGTCACTTCTGCAACTTTGTCAGGGCCTCCAAGCTGCATGAAAGTTTAAATGTATGATCACCAGAAGAATAAACCTAGAAATGCTAACTTTTTAATAAGAGCACTTTTACTAACTGATGTGGCAATATATGCATCGGTGCTTATCCCTGATATATTTAAATCAATAATTACCAAATTAACAGAGCTATAGAAAGCCACAGCATCAAATAGAACAAATCTCAGTACATGTCTACTGCTTCCTATACAGAGTCTTCATAAAATATTATACATAATAACCTATTACCGCAACTTTTATCTTGTTGGTGGCCACTATAAGCTTTCAAAAGATCCATACTAGAATTTATGAAGAACATAAGAGCTCCACGTGGACCCCACTTGTACATGGTTCCTTTTGTAATCCCTTTTTTTATTCTTCCATAACAAACCTTTTCACAACAGAATCTTCCACCAGTGTAAAAAAAAAACAGTTTCTATTTTGGCGAATTTGAAATATTGCACATCTGATGACTGCAGATAAATTTCAATAAAATAAGGGAAAATGTGCACACACAAAAAGGTGAAACCGATAAATATATAGAAGAAAAAAAGAGCATTGTCATTTTACACAATAAACTAATCATCCAAAAATTAAACACTGGCCCATTATAAAATGTCCCAAGTGAAACTGTTTTCAGAACCACAGCACAGGTATGAATTCCTAAACTTTTCCATCATATTAAGGAATTTATTGACGCAACAAAAAAGCCCCCCACTCCTTACAAATATAGTAAAATAGCAGTTACTTGTGCCATGTCAAGAAACCAATTAGCCAAAATAGATAAAGTAATCTTGGTTCGATATCCATTAAAATGAGAAATAACACAAATTTTGTCTTTAACTTTTCTTTGTTTTATCTAATTGGCCCTTACATATCAAATTCATTCATTACATCTTTCAACTTTAATCAAATTTCTGATAAGTCTTTCTAAGACTATAATATCTTAAAACTACTAACAAAAATAAGAGTTGGCAATTAACAAAATTGAATTGTTAAAAAATAAAAAATAAAATTGATGATAAACACCACTCAAAATTTTGCAAGATGATCAACTCATTAAAGCAACAACGGTTTTGATTATAACATCTACTTATTAAACTAACAATTCTTTTGATTCTGATATCTATCAAGTTTCGGGTCTTAACAGATGGAATAAAGAGCTCAATTGCAGACAAACATAAGGATAGAGCTGTGTTTCCACTGGCATTCCCAGGTTTACAATTTAGAAAAGTTAAGATTTTAATCAAAATAGGTAATTCTAGGCTATAAAACAGAGCAATAGGAAAAAGTACATGCCCAGTGAGTATATATGGGGAAGAGAATTAGTCTCAATGGAACAAAAATAGTGTACAGAGAATGAGAGAAGAGGTTGTAGACACTACCTGATCAATAATATCATCCAATGGATTGTTTGGAAGATCCAAAGAACGAATGATCTCCAAAATTTTTGATTTGCGCTCAGAAGCTTTCTCGTACCTGACATCAACTTTGTTGATTATGTAATAGTTCTTTTAATAATTTGCAACTTAATATAACTTCCACCTCTATCACCAATTCCCACCTCATACTATTTGTTCTACTAGTAAAAAGAAAAAGAGAGAACCATACAATACAAGAACAAATAAAATAAACTTGTAAGTTGTATTGACCTCATTGTCAGCTCAGCTAGATAGACGAGCCTAGCTGCAAGGTATTCCTCTGTTTTCTCCTTACACGAGTGGCACGACCAATCTGCAGGTACTATGTTGGAAACAGGTGGGACGAGACAAGCAGGATGGATGAGTTGACCACAACAAGAGCATTGGAGCAATTTCTTCCTTTCCTGAAGTTGGAATTTGATATATCAGCATATCACAAATTAAAACCACGTAACAAGTCACAAAGCCCTTTTTTAGAATAGACAAGCATAAGATTTTACCTCCTCCCCATTGCATATATTACAGATCTGAAACTCATCATCAGATTCGGTTGATTCAGGTCCAGAATCGACTACATTAACAAGAAAGGAAAAGCTAAGAAATATGCAAGTATTTACTAGTTTAAGAATTGAATCGGAACTCAAAAGAATGTGACAACGATAATTATTGTACAACTTGCACAGTTAATTTAGTAAATGAAGAGTAACTAATAACCTGAACAATGAATAGGGACAAAAACAATTATATGACAGAAAACGACACCAGACTCCAGAGAATGTTGCAATAGTAATAGGGACCATGCAAAATGAATAAAACTTATGACAGTAACAAAAGTTTAAGAGCAGACTTTTTTCTTTCATTTATTTACAACAAAAAAGCAAGATTTGTATCACAAATGCAGTTAAGAATAATTTATTTTTGCACACTCATTCCTCTATGAAAAAGTAAATATCGTGGTTGATTTAGAACAGAGCTCACTCTCAGATTCTTCATCACTTTCTCCATCACTTGACGGTTTCCACCTTGCTGCTTTTCTAACTCTCCCTTTCAGTGAAACATCCGATGAGTGCCTCTTTCCGTGGAGTTCCGTCACACCTTCTTCTGTACAAATAAGAGACTGGATTCAGCAACAGCCAGAATAATACAAGGTAAACACAATTCAAACCATTAACCAACATGCCTTGGACAGGTTCAGGTTTTTCAGGCAAAGGGTAATTTTCTTCCACAAATTTCAGCAACAGCTCTCGAGGTCCAGAAATAAAATCATCAAGTTCAAGGCCCTATTCAAGACAAAGTATGAAATGCATTCAGCTTAGAGAGCAAACATGCAAAGTAAAAAAAAAAAAACTGCACAAGATCCTACATATCACCAAAAAAAAAACATCATGCTTACATATTTTGTCACAGCTTCCTCAGTCCGGGCCTCTCCAGTACTCTGAAGGCCAATAACCACACATTTATCTTCCATCAATGCTTGTTTAGCAAGTCTTACTGTAGCGGGCACCTTAGCTGACATGCACATGTGTTGAAAGAAGCGCTGCAAGAAACACGAGTGAACAAATAAATGAACCAGGTTCAATTGCAAAACATGGTAAATGTATATCCAGAACAACAGGCAGCCAGAGAGCACTTAACTACTAACCTGATGGCTTGACCAATACAGTCTCCACAATTGACTAGAATTAGGCCTGTCATTACTAAGAAAAGAACTTGCTGAAAGCAACTCAACTCGCAACTCTGCCCAAAATTCGGCTGCTTTTTTGTACATTTCCTAAGCAATTTAGAATGCAAAATAAGAAAAATCAAGTGTCAAAGAAAATTACATGTACATGATGAGCACATACATGAATAAGCAATAGCACATGCATAAAAGCTTTGCTGGGGGTTTGTAAACTAAAGTTCCCAGTTTGCACCAAGTAGACTTTGACCGTGATCAGCCAGGATAGGTAGAGGAGCTAGAACTCTCTAAAAAAGAAGCAATTGCATAATGAAGAAGACACTCTAGCATCACATGCATATTTCTGTTTCAATATTGCCTCCAAAAAATAGCTTAACCAGAATGACAACTATGCTTCACAATAAATAAACATAACAATTATTTTCAACCAACTAAACATGACAAATTAAAATTTAAAATATCCACCATATGCTATTAAAACAGTCCCAAGTTCCACCATATTCGATACTCCCAATACAAGACATTTGTGGGTTACATAAAATATATTCTGCAGGGTGCTGACGTTGATGGAACCAGAGAGTCTAAAATGTAGACACAGAAATAGGGGAGGCAATGTGCCTGCCTAAAAGGGTACAAACAGAACTATTCTTCCAGGTACCATAGTCAACTATTATTTTTGTTGCTAAAGAGTAGAACAGTAGAACTGCAACAGCGTCAAAACACCATAAACTTCAAGATTTTTTCTCCTACATATAACTAATAATATGATGCACTGGGTTCACCCACGGTGCAGTGGCTCCACCACCTCTTAGTGCTATGAATGCTGTAGAGGGGATTACAGCCAAAAACCACATTTTATATACAAGTTAACAGTGGACTTCGATACTTTTAAAAGAAATGTTTAAAAGCATTGTCATACGTCTACGTTTATTAGGAGAGCAGGAACTGGTCACAGCCTTCATCTTGTCTGAAATAATAAAGCCAAAAAGCATCCCTTAGTCTTACCATCATTTCAGCCTCTAAAGGTGCTTCAACAACTTCAAATTCCACCCCTTTGTAGCTCAGGGTACGACAAACGTACATTCCCCTGCACATTGGAAGAAGAGTGCATATAAGATAATATATTAAACAATCAATCCTTCTTAGAATTGCATCCATATCATTAAGACCTTGCTTTCATGTCCATAGCAACAAGTTCCAATGCTCCAACTCCCCCTTTCTCCAGAGCACCTGCAATGGTAATACTTATGTGGGTTGGCTGATCATTGATGCTAACATGGTATTTGACGAATGCTCTATGTAAATGGAATAAGAAATAAGACTGGGAAAGAACCCCAAGTGCAGAATGAAGAAATTTTATCTGAATGCACACACATTAGCAACATATTCACATACATAATTCACATGTTTGGTTGAAAAACAATGCAGCAGCACCAGCAGATTGAAAATGCATTTACGTCACTCACATATTAAAAAAAAAAAAAAATCAAACCTGTATTAACTAACAGTTTCTAACATGGGAGCTTTCCAAATAGTGTAGTCAATAATTCTCACATTTTGAAGAGATCTTTTTTCGTTCTCTAGTTTTTCTTTTCCTAGTGGTGAGAGAGAAAAAAAGTTTAACTAGGGCTAGCCAAAAAATAGATCTAAACAATCATTCACAACAGAGAGACATTAATTTGCATGAACAAGTTATGATTTGGATGTATATTCTCCTAAAATCAAAGTTACTTATATGCCTCAGTTAATTGATCAAGACTATAGTCTTCATTAGTGAATGGACATAGTTTGCTCATTAGGACTAGGCATTCGTTGTTAGAAAAGAAAATTAGTGTCTACTCATATATGAAGAGTCATCAAAATTCTCTCATGGAGCAGTTGTATCATTCATTTCCCTAATAGTATCAAATTTCAGATCCCAAAACAAACCAAGGTGTTATTTGCAGAAGTAAATTATCAACCGATATTGCTCATATAGGAAAATCATTGTACAGAGCCTTTTCCACTTGGAAACACAAAAAGTTAAATACAGAGAAAGCATGATGAAGAAAAAGATATTGGGAACTGTGAGAATCAATATGCTGTAAAGATATTGTCAAGCACAACTACACAGATATATGAGAGCTAAAATGGAAGTTGTTAAAAGGAAACTCTCACGACTTGAGCTTGGGATCACAGAAATGGTAGAATAGTGTTTCAATTGACACATTTCCTGCCTAGTACACAAACAAACAAATCTCCTAGCCTTCTTCTAGGTAAGTTATTAAAATAAATGGATATCTTTGCTAGTTAAGTTTCTATGAAACAATCATACGTTAGATAAGTAATTCTGTTACTCTGATAGATAAAAAGTCCAAAATTCCAAAACAAGAACTAAAGGTGCACAAATACCATGGACTACAAGCGCTTTAACGTACTTACACGAGCATAAGATAATTTTCCTGTGTAAATGAGTAAGTGTCAAGATTTCACAAATTAACTTGCTCGTCCTAAAACGTTTAAAGGAAATATGTGTGGGCGTGCACGCACTCCTGTGTGCATACTTTGTAGTATACTTTAGCAAAATAGCATATCAATATTACAATCATTAGTTTTTCATAAGCCATTTATAATGGGCTGGTGATGAGGAGTTAGAAGAACTGGCACTTGTAACAAACAAAAACATCTTTTCGATAAAAGGAGTATTATAACTCAATGAGTTTATGGGTTCAAGTTCCTATACAAATTAAATTCATCAATACATCAAGAAAGTCAGTGCAACTACTATTTCTGCTTTGGTGGGAAATTAACTCGTTCCTTCTGTGCACATTCCTTCAACTATATTAGTTTCTAGTTTCTACTTCCAACTAAAAGATCTTATACAAATATATTTGGCACAAGCATAAACATAAATGAAAAAGAAAAAGAAAAACTAAATGCACGAGATTTTATCAAACCTAGGAACTTCTGGAAATCATCAAAACTCGTTCCAGCTCCCCAAAGTCCAAGTCTGACCATATAACCCATATTGCGTGGCTCAGATGCACCAGTTGCCGAGCAATAAATAACACGTGCATCAGGAACTCGGGCCTGTTATGTCAAGTTTTTTTTCACTATCAGTTGATGAAAACTAACTCCAACTATTCTATGACATTTAGAAATGATAAAAAAGGATGACCATTGATTCTTGATCTTAAAAGTTCAAAAACTGCAAGACTTCTGTATCTGAAGTGTGTACATGACTGTATATGCACCACTGCACATCACCAGCATGGTACCCATGCATAGCTTGTTCTATGGGTGTTTATGATTAAGAGAGAGAGATCCAAGAATCGGTTAAAAATTTATTGGTATCCAGAAACATACTTCTGCAAATTCGAAATATATGCGGTTCTGAAACTTTGGAGAAGTCATGAGAAAACAATCATCACAAAGTCATCTTCAGAACACCAATTGAACTTTTATGATGCTTCTTGAGGACCCTTAATAATAAGTCCTCCCAATGTGTATGAGCAGTCCAATATGGGTGAGAGAAATTTAATTGTCTTCCAAAATAAGAATTTGCACAACCGCCATGTTCCACAGCAGTCATAGTAAATTCAAATATATAGAATTAATTAAATTGCATTAGTCGATTAACATCGCCTATATTGATTGATGGAAACTGGTAGAGGAACTCCTAATTATGAAAATGTCACTTCCACCAACAAAGCATTTGCAGAATAATTGATTCATATATGCAACACTGTAAAATCTCAGACAAGGTCAAAGGAAGGGGTTGCTAAACGTGGCAAAAAAAAGTATTCCTTGGAGCAAACCTGAATCTCAAGAACTGCTTCACCCGTCCTTGTTGGTTGACTTCCAGCTTCAGGTACCAAATTTTTTGCTTTGTGGCACTGGAATGAAAATCAGTAATCCTCAGCAACAAAAGGTAAGAAAATATATTGAAACCATGGAGAATTCAGTAACACAGTTAAGAACAAAATCCTCTATATCAATAGTTCTAAGCAATTCGATGTCTGGAAAATCCCATATTAAATAGAGTTTAGTACCTCATCAAATATAATAAGACCATCAAAGCCTATCCCACACCACTGCACAAGCTGCTGCATTCGAGAACGACCTTTCTCTGAAGATGCAATAAGGCTGTTGTAAGTCAAGAATACAACTCCTTCGTGGATCCCTACTGACTTAGAATCAAGCTTGGAGTAGGGAAGCTTGTTCAAAGCATGCACTGCACAGGTAGAAAAGAAAATGTTGATATCGGTCATCACAATATGACGCATCGGAGAAGGATAAAGAAGCAAATTCCATTCAGAATCCAGAAGAGAAACCTAACAACAAACACAAGCCCATTCATTGACTTCATACAAGAACTTTCTTAACAAGAGATTAAAAAACTGGAGACATGTCCATGCTTAAGTATGTTTTGGCAAGGAATGGTTCTGTAAGAACCTTCTCCAAATACATCAGCATGTCTAAGCCATACCATCTGATCATGGATGCTCAAAGAACTTGACTAACCTACCTACTCCAAATAACATAAACCACTTACGCATACATCTGTTAGAAACCAGGTATTCAGTTAGATCAGGAGCTTGAACTTTCTAAAACACACTAATACCATATCAAGCAACACATACTTTGTTGCCTTCACACCAACTATAAATTCACACTTATCTTAACCACCAAACTCAAGTGCTTGTACCTTTTCCTTCCCCATTTTCATGTAAATCTCACCTCTCTCAAAGCTGTCCTTCCACTCAGCCACTGAAGCATCTCCCTTAGCTCATAGTGTAAATTTTATTATGTATTGATATCCCCCAAAGGCTGCTTTCATGTACCCACAAAGCCTCGAACTTTACAAAAGTAATAGTAAGCTTATATATATATTCACTCTGAAAAGCACGCCATCATAACTGCATTTTGTCCATGTGAACTGCATTTGTCAAAGCTCACTTCAGCTACCATCATAATGACAATGTTTCCCTTCACCCGCCTTAATTTGAAGAAAATGTGTGGTTTTCGATCAATTTCCTTTTTCTTTGTAGATACTCATTTCCCATTTAATTAAACCATTAATTTGTGGTTTTATCACTGCATTTTATTTCAGTGTAGTCCCTGGAATCATTTCTTTTGGGTCCCTAGGAACAAGGAATGGTTAGGGTTCCCTGATGGTCAAGAGTGAAACTTGCCAGATTATATGCAAACATGCATCCAAACATTCAAAAGTACAAAGTTACAAACTACTCCCTTTTAAATTTGAGGTTATCCATTAGGCCCTTCTGTTTTTTCTCAGATGGAGATTCCACTTCAAGTAGTTGGCCTACTAAAATATGCAGAAGCAAGTTGTCACAGAGCAACAAAGTCCACTGGTTAGAAACACAGGGCAGATAGAAATGGACCCATGTATTTGGCCCAGCTAATACACTGTCTCTTGATAGGATCACGAACCAGGTATACACAGCTCAAATGAGAACTGAAATAAAGGAGAATGAAAGATATGGTGCTATGCCTATATACAACCTTCCTATCCAAGGCTCAAAACAGGTAACAATTTAGGACCAAAAATCAACTTGGTCTATATTCACAAGTCTCTTCCATCTAACCTAGCTTTCTAAAGCATTTTCCAAAAACTTGATTTCCAAAACTGAAAGCATCTGCATAGCAAATCAAATTGGTATTACCTTCCAAAGCAATCCATCAGTCCCCAAAGAATTATTCATGAAACAAAATATGCAGCAATCATTTACAAACTTAGAAGCCAACCAAGCAAAGCCATACATAAGCTAACTATAAGTAGGCCTTCCTGAACCATTTTAATGCACTGTCGCTTTCAAAAGGGAGTGAGTATTTATCCAATGTAAAAGCATGAAATAAGAGTTCACTTAGTTTTCAGCAGAAGCAGCGTTTTAGTAAGGTGGACAAAACTAGACTTAGGACAGGCTGTCCAAATTAAATGAAGAAAGTAACCAGAAATGATTTATCCTAGTGTGATTTGTGAACCTAAATAAAACAAAGAATGAGAATCAATGACTCTACTCAAGGATAGGCCACGTGGGGCTTATGCTACTTCCTCTATGGCTCCACCCACTCGATTGCTTTCCATCAGCAAGGA
>NBIL01089939.1:0-13484 GCA_002752925.1 Viola pubescens var. scabriuscula | reverse complement strand
ATCAAAACGTTTTTATTGCCTTGGAGCGAAAGGTAACGGTATACCGTTAGCCCCCTAACGGTATACCGCCAGGAAATCAGCAAGATACCATTTTGGGCTTTCCAAGTCCATTTTGTGTAATAGTTTAGGCCCATTTTGGTGTAATAGTGTAGGCTATTGTAATTAGTATAAATAGAACATTTGTATGTCATTTACATTCAAGACTTTGGATGATGAATTTGTGATAAAGTTGAGTTTAACTCCTATCATTTCTTTCTTCATCCGGGGCCTTACTCTCTTGGCGACTAATGTATCGAGTCAAGATTACTCCTCCATTGGTCGTCGGGAAACCATATTTTTGGAGCTTGCTTTGGTTCTAGGATCGCCGAGGCTTGAGTCCGACTAGATCCTACGTATCTTTCTTTCCTTTCCGCTGCGTCGCGTCTCCATCATGTGAGTTTCCTCCATCTTTTCTTATGTTTTTCATGTCGCAAATTCAAGGGCTAGATCCTCCAATCGTTGTATGTCATTCGATCCACCTACCCGTGGGTCGGATCACATCAGTAGACCTCCAAGTTCTTGCCGTGGAGCCCTTTGAAGATTTTGCTGGCGGCCCTCTGGAATGAGGCGCCGACATTCTTTAGACCAAACGGCATGGCCTTATAACAGTAGGTGGTCGTTGGAGTGATGAAAGTCGTCTTCTCTTCATCTTCCACCGCCATTGGTATCTGGTGATAGCCTGAGTCAGCATCCAACGAGCTCAAGAATTTGTAACCTCCTGTTTGATCAACAAGCTGATCAATGCGCGGGAGAGGGTAACAATCCTTCGGGCACGCCTCGTTTAGATCGGTGAAGTTGATACACATTCTCCATTAGCCGTTTGGTTTGGGGACCACCACGGGGTTGGCAAACCAGGATGGGTATTGAACCTCACGTATGAAACCAGCCTCTAGAAGCCTGGCCACTTCTTTCTCTGTTGCGGCGGCTTTCTCTTTTGAACAAGACCGCCTCTTCTGCTGGACTGGCTTTGCTTCGGGGTTGACATTCAAACGGTGCTCTGCCAGCTCCCTAGAGAGACCATGAATGTTTGACGGTGTCCATGCGAATTCTCATTTGCACTTATTCAACAGCTTTTGCAATTGTTCGCTCTCATCCGGGCTTAGCTTCTCGCTAAGTAGGAAACTCCCGGTCTTAACTCCTTCGATTGGGGTGGGCAGCATTCTTTCCATCGGCACAGTACACTTGTCTTCCTCATTCTTAAACGGATCTTCGGCGACGCAAACGTACCGGTCTGAGACGCCTCGAGTCATCACGAGATAGCATTCGGCGGCCAGGGCCTGGTCTCCTCGAAGGGTAACCATGCCGTCCCATGAAGGGAACTTCATCTTAAGGTGTCGGTGGGAGATGACAGCTCCAAAGTGGTTCAGGAAAGGTCGTCCGAGTATGACGTTGTATGGCAAATCGAGCTCCACTATAATAAACAGTTGTAACTCGGTGCGCTTGGAACTATCCTCCCTAAAGTAGACGGGCAGATGAGTGACGCCAATTATAGGAATTTCGATCCCATCTACCCCAATAATGGGTTTATCGCACTCGATCATCTCTGACTCCGGGCATTGCATCGCGACATACGCGCAGAGGGAGATGAGGTTGACGGCACTGCCGTTATCTACCAAAGTCCTTCTGACCCCGTGGTGACCGATCATGGGTACCACCATTAGTGCGTTGTTCTGAGGATACATTACTCATCGGGTATCTTCTTCTGAAAAAGATATCACCATCCTTTCTAACGGGCTGAAACTAGGGCTCTCGCTCTCGGGATCCCCCTTTTGCCTCTTTTGATTCGGGAGAAGAAAATCTTCTGCGGGTCCCGTGGACTGGGCCTCTCCAGCTATCAGATTCAAGATGAGTGCCCCATTTTCAGATGTCACTAATACTTCTTTGCCCTTAGCAAGCCTGCTTGCGGCGGCGGTGGGAGGTGTCGCCCGTTGGTTTTCTGTCGGGAGGGGTTTCAATCGGGCGATGGTGGTTCAGGTTCTGGAATCGACGGCATATTCTCCGAGATGACCTTCTTGTATCAGCCGTTCGATGACTTGTTTCAGTGACCAGCAGTCTTCCATGTCATGGCCCCTTGCTTTGTGAAAATGGTAAAATTCATTCCTTTGTGGTCCGACGAGGGCGCCTGACGCAATGTGAGGGTACTAAACTGGTAGCCTCTTCTGCTGTATCACGGTCAGGATCTCCGCCCTTGAAACTAAGAGTGGTGTAGTTTTAACGTCCGTCGTCCTGATCTCGGTGGGTTTTCCCCTCCTATTGTCCGCCCGTCGGTCTGGTTGCTTGCGGGCTGCAGGTGCCCTCTGGGCTCTAGGAGCTGAATAGGCGGCTGAGGCCGTTGTGTTTCCTGGAAGATCTCGTTCGTAATCAGCTTCCTCCATATTTGCAAAGTTGTGGGCCCGTATCCGTAGATGGTCTAGGGTTTGCGGCGGATCTATCAGCAGGGAATCTTCCAGTTTATCGTACAGAAAGTTTAGTTTCAATGCCTCCACGACGAAGTCTACGGTGACCTCCGAGATCATGGCAATCTCCATCGTGAAACGATAAACATAATCTTTCAGGGATTCCGCTTGGCCTCGCCTTACATCAAACAGGGTGGCGGATGACTTCCTCAAGGGGATTGAAGTGCTGAAGCGGCTGCGGAACTTTGCTTCTAACTGTGCGAAGCTGTCGATGGATCCTGGCGGCAGCCCTTCAAACCAAGTTCTAGCAATGCCCGATAGCGTTAGGATGAAGACCTGACACAGGCTTCGGTCGCTCTGTGACCGAATCCGTATGAAATCCTTCACCCTAGTGAGGTGGGCTATGGGATCGGTGGTTCTAGTGTATACCTCTATCGGTATCCTAAGGTGTCTACTAACGCGGTAGCTCCGTACACGTAGCGTGAACGGATGGGTGGGGTTAGTATCCGGCCCCACCTGCGCCCCGGCTGGTGGGGATCGCGAGAGCTCGTGGCGATATCTCCTTCGACGTCGGTCTCTCTCGGGAGAGATGGATTCGTCGGAACTGCTCCAACTTTGGCTTCATCTGTTGCCCTGCCTCGATGGGTTCCGGAGGGGAGGCGCCCTTTCTAGACTTCGCCTAGGCAAACGGTCTCGAAGTTCTGTCGTATTATTCTCCGGTCTCCTTTGAACCCCAAGGTAATGGATTGGATGAGGGATCTCCCGATAGGACTGTCATCTGGCATGTCCGTCCGGTGGGGGCTGGCTCTTGGACAGTGCTAGTTCAAGATCCAAAGTCGGATGACCGGGCTCTATTTCTGGAAAAAGCTGTGAGGTGGCTCCGGGGGGCTGACGCTGCGTTTGTCAGATTCCTACTGGCATCGACGGTGGGGACGTGGCGCCAGTAAGGAGACGGGTCAGGACGTCCATCCTCTCGCTCAGAGCAGCGAGAGGGTTTGACGGCGGTGGATTTGAAAAGGCTGGAGAAAATCCGGTTGACGAAGGGGCGAGGAGATCTATTGATGAGTTCTTTGTGAAACTCAGGGGGCGGTAGACTGGGGGAAGTCTCCGTCCTGTACGCGTCGCTGAAGTCGAGGCTGACAAAGGGGTAATCGTATTTTGGGCCGACGGGTCGGCATCGTCACGTGGCAAGATTGGTGGGAAAAGTGGGAAGGCCCCTTCTGTTGTCATCGCAACCGTAGATCAAGGAGTATCGGGAAGAACAGAAGTCCTTAGGTCCTAAGGTAGGCTCACTTAGGTTATCTAAGACTCTCAATGAAAGCACCAAAATGATAATCCAAGATGTAGGGTGAGGGCGATTGGGGAATCTTCCGGGGCGAGGATCTTGCACCTGCACGAGGCCGGATTGGGTTCCCGGCGACGAAGCTCCGACGATCAAGTCAGTGATCTGAGGTGGGTAAATTCTAGTGGTAAATGAATAGGATCTCTGAGTTGGTCCGTGTCTCTCCCCTTGCTTATGAGAGAGGGGGGTATTTATAGGCCTCACAGGGTCTAGCGGATGGGACAGATGTCAGTATGTGGTCTCACGGTCTGGTCCAGTCGGCACCGTCATGCCGGCAGCATCCCGAGATTCCGTCGGTCCTGTCCCGTTTGAAGTGATGTCGGCACTGACTGCCGTTTGACCCAAGTGGGACGTCGGTCCTGTCTTTAATGGGCTTAGGAGTCTCATGGGCCTTTCAAGGTATGTCTTGAAGCCCATTGGAGGGGGGCCAAGGGTATGAGGTCCTGCGGGAGTAAGTAAGAATATGCCCTTCGAGTATATTCTCGTATTATCACCATTGAATTCTAATGTCAGTGGGTCAACCGATACCTGTTCCCTGCAATCATTTGCCATGAAGGCCTACTGCTCGAGGGTTGTGCATGGCATCTACTCGTGAATTGATGTAATTTTGGGACCACAACCAATATACTTTGAATCATTGACCATGCATAGGAAAGACGACATGTAAAACAAAGTCATTAGTTAATGACAATATCAACACTGCTAGGAGTTTATTATACTTTTAAATTCCATTAACTCCTCCGCATTTCTTCATTTAATTTCCTAATAGAATTCCTTATTCATGTGTAGTTCGCAGATAAACCATGTAAGATGCAGTTGTAATGGTGAAACAATATTAGGATGTGTTTTTTATGGTTTCTTGTCATAATAATATGATATTCTTACAAACAATGTTGTCATACATAAAAAACATAGTCATTTCAGGTGCCAACCTTCTAATGTGAGAATACTTCTTCAATATTAAAGCAATTGATTGCGTTGTCTTGCGAAGTTTGATGAAGGCTAATTTCGTAACGATGAAACAAGGAGTTATTGCGAGACCTTGAGCCGTTATGAGTGGGAGTTACACCACAAAATGGATTCGTTTACACCAAAAGAATTGAATGAGGAAGAAAGGGTAGCGAGAGGATAATTATTGCATAATTATGTTATTGCTTTCTATGCACAGACTGGGTGAAAGTACCCCGGAAAAATAAAAAAGACGAACAACCACCCATGTGAACATACATGAACGGATCCTAATCTTGGATGCCTGCCACCGGACTCCGCCCGCCTGTCCTTCTTTCCGTCCGATTGTGGCATTGCCCATAACGCCTCACGATAGTCTGCCAGAGCACTGGTTGCCTTCATTACAATATCTCCTTCGGCCTTTATGATATCAATCCACTGTTCGAGGTAAGTGATGCCTATCCTACAATCCGCTAAAATATTGATGACTTCCTCCTTGTACTTCATGTCCTTCTTACTTGCACTCCGTAAAGACATCGATTCCATCTGTTGCAGAAAAAATGCTTGACGATTCCTCATAACATTAAGCTCGCTGACAACCAATTCCTTCCTTGTACAACAGTCGATCTGAGCCTCCATAGTACGGTTCACAGCACCCATGGCCTCATGGATGAAGGTAAGTTTGGTGTTGGGATTATGTTGAACAAAAGGATAAATATGGAAAAATATTTAAAATAAGCCATTGGGCTAGCAAAAATAATGCTCTCTAGAAGGAGAATTTATAGAGTTGCCTGGTTGTGTCGGTTGTAGTTATCCAAACCGTAGGGGTGCCTCCAAGTGTTGTCCACCTATACACTTCCTTACTAGGTTACCACTTTGTTTATTCCACAAACCAAATTACCTCTCCGATTGGTTATATATTTTAATGTGATTGAAAATAATTTTAATTTCCACTTTACTCACAATTTAATAAAATATTTAACTAGAGGTCCTCTACTTTCGTGTGTTTTATTTTTTGTATTTGTTATATATAAATTTTATAATAAACCCAATGACCAAATTATGTCGTAAAATGATTTAAGGAATTCTTAAAAATATGTTGATATCTTATAATAAATTTTTTAGTACCATAATGTAATTATAAATTTTGAACCAACCGCCTTATAAATTACGATCACAACGTTTATAACCAGCTCAGAGTTATAAATTGTGATTTAGAACCTTATGATGTAATCGGTTGAAAAACCCTGAAAGTGTAACATAAAGATGTGCTTCTCTCAGCCAAGCAAATAAAGTAGGCCGAAATGAAATGGACTATGCTTCTCAAATGTGGGCTGAATAATTGTAGTGATTTTTACCACTAGTTTTCCTGTCTATTTGAAAGGTATTCTACTGTTTCCAGTAGGTATTCTCTTGATTATTGCAGGAAGCACATTTAGGATTCAAAGGAGCATAATGGAGCAAAAGGGGAGTGAAAGTGGAGCATTCTGGACATTCGTGAAGAAAGAGGCAGTTATCAACCAAGAACCTGTGATTACTTCTCTTGACCAAGACAAATATGTCTTGATCAATCCCTCGCCAGCGAAGAAATCCCTCGAGCAGATTGCGGATTAAAGACGCGTCTCGTTAATTCTGTTTCCTTTAACAGAATTCCTTTGGGAGGAGGAGAGTGATTAAATTACATTCAGATACAATTAGAGTTTGATTGGGATTTTGTTTCCCGTTTTATCTTTTTCACTTCAGCTAATTTCTAAAAAGAGAGGACTATTTATACTCTTCCTAGGGTTAGCGAGAGGGGGATATCTTCATCTGGAGCTTTTGAATCCGTCGTTTGGGATTTGAATCTCCTCCTCTGTTCTATCTCTTTTACCTTGCTCCTCCGGTGACGGAGGATTTTTATCAATTCAATAAATGGTTTTGTTTTGCTTTTTATTATGTGTATGAGTAGCTAAGTTTTCATTCTTAGTAGAGGCGTCAAGGCTTGAGTATGACTTTGTTTGAGGACTAACTGTTCTTATTAATCTGCATGTTTGCATTTAATTGATCCCGCACTTTATCTTATGTGTTTTACATTCGGTTTTAGAAGTAGCTAATCTATGACTTAACGGATCACGCTACTGTCATTTCCTTTGGTTGTAGATTATCGGCCAAAGGGATCAAAGTAGACTCCTACGCACTAGTAGGCGACTGCGAAATGGTAGGGGGAGAGGTTAATCAGAACCAGACCCGACTGATGCTCGTGGAAACTAGTGTGGAGTTGTCTTCCCCTATTCAGGCATCACTTTTCCTACGCGCATTTGGCCCTAGAGTGATGTTGATACAGGAGGAAAGCTAGAGATTAGGTGGTTCTTAATCCTATAGCAACTCTGTAAACTGCAGATGAATATTTTTGCGTCAATGATTGCATCTCATATCTCATAGCCGCCTAGCCTCTACTAGGAGTTTGTCAAAATCTATTTTCTCATTCCCATCAATCTATTGTCTTAATCAAGGAAACCTTCTTTCTTGACCAAGACTGTTTTAATCACTTTCCCGCATTACTTTTAAAACAATTCCCCCTTTCGAAATTCCCTTTTCGTGCTATTTAATTCATTTCAAGTACTCACATGAACTAGTCCCTTTTTCCCCTATGGGTCAAACCTTTTACCGCTAGCTACATTCATTTGCATTTAGTAGTAAATTGTAATAAATTTATATTTGACAAGCGAGGAATCTAACGACGCTCCGAGGTCCCGTCAAATTTTGGCGCCGTTGCCGGGGAGATTACGGTTACTAATTTTATGTTTACTTGTTATTGTATTTCAGATATGGAGGATAAACCATGAGTAGAGTTGACCCTCAGGGAATTGAGTTAAGAGACGAAGCCTACTACTCATTCTTGTCTTGATCTACCACCAGCAGAGCATAACTGGACGATCAAGCCAAATATCATGCAGGCCATCAAGAAGTTCTATGGTCGTCCCGATGAAAATCCCTACATTCATTTAAGGATCTTCCACCTGGAAATTGAAGCTCACAAACCTCAAGAAGTCTCTCTAGAGAGAGAAAAGCTTAGAGCTTTCCAATGGTCCTTAGAAGAATCTGCAAAGCATTAGTACAACTGTTTACCTCACAACTCCATCACCACTTGGACTCAGATGTCAAGTGCCTTCTTGAGAAAATACTATAACTCGTGTAAGACTGGGGCAGCTAGGAAGAATCCAGATACAACAAGGAGATGCTGAGAATCTCGGAGAATACCACCAAAGATTCAAGGAATTACAGGACATTTGTCCAGTTCATGGTGTGACTGACGAGAATCTTCTTCAATATTTCTATGACGAAATGAGGTCAATCAATAGAGACAAAGTTGATGCAGCAACAGGTAGAGCTTTGGAAGACACCACCCCCACCAGAGCCAAACAACTACTCCAAACAATGGCAGAGAACTGCATTAACAATGGCTCTCCAGAACAACAAATTGCTACTATTGCTAATTTCATTCGTAATGTTTCTACAGTTATGCTTGATCAGGATAATAAGCAAACATGGGGAGAATAGTCAAGCCACAACTGGATGCAACATCAACCTCATCAGCAGGCTGACACACATCGTCTTTCATCAGCAGCTCCTCAGCATTCACAATTGACTGGACTTTCTATCGAAGACACACTGAACACTATTAAAGCCAATCAAGATGCCCAAACAACTGTAGCAACCACCTTTGCTACCACCTTAGTAGAAATTCAGAAACAACTCAACCAGTTGATGGGAGATCGCAATACCCAACAAAGGAACCTGCCTTCCAACGTCATGAGAAACCCAATATGTAGTGTTAATTCAATTAGTTTGAGAAGCAGCGCAGAGCTACCCGCAAATAAAGACACTAAGACAGACGAACAAGAGCGAGAACAAAGACAACTCAAGAACTGTGAAGATGCACTACATGGGTTGTATAAATACAAATCCCCAAGGAGAGACGAGGAGGATACTAAACCAGAAGAAGAAGAAAATACACCGCCACCCTCCTCTCCTACAATTGCAAGGATAGAGAAGAAGGAGGATGAGGAAGAAATTTTGGATACATTCAAGAAAATGGAAATCAACACCCCTATGCTTGATTTAGTTGCTAAAATTCCTAGTTACACCAGATTTTTGAAAAATTTATGTACTAACAAAAAGAAACTTGCAGATGTTGAACAGGATAGATTGGTCCATAATATTTCATCAGTTTTCCAATCCGAGTAACCAGAAAAATGTACAGACCAAGGAGCTTTCGACATTCCATGCAGGATAGGCAATAAAGGTATCGAGAAGGCTTTGTGTGACTTAGGAGCTGGAATAAATGTCCTATCTTTAGAAGAATACGAGAGGTTGGGCATTGGAACAATGAAGGACACTAAAGTGATCATCCAGCTTGCTGACAGTTCAACAATTCACCCCCTGGGAGTTGTCAAGGACGTTCTTGTCCAAGTCAAAGATTTTATTTATCCTGTGGATTTCTATATTGTTTATATGAGCATGAAATCCTCTTCTAACACAGTGGATGTTATCCTGGGTAGACATTTTCTAAGACTGTCAGGGCTTTAATAGATGTTTATCACGGATCTCTTTCTTTTGAATATTGTGGCCAAACAATTGAGTTTGATATGTAGACTGGAGATGACCACTAAGACTAGAATGATACCTTGCAAATTGAAGCGAGAAGAGAGGAATAAAGCAACTTTTGCATTTTCCAAAATTTTCAAAAAGATGCTACCCAAAGGATGTCTGAAGACACCAAGGATGCCCTCCTTGACCAAGGAAGGAGAATCTTCTCTACCAGATACTCTTGACCCAGGAGAATAGTTTTTGCCACGTGTTAAGCAAGAAGTGTATAAAAAAAGAGTATGGAAAGACAGACTCCCACTACCTCCTCAACTCCCAAACGTCTGCACTTTTCCCTCTAGAGCAGCCTCTCAACTCTCACAGAAATCGAAACCACCAGAAACAATGGCACCACGAAAGATCATTCCTTTCATCGCCACCACTAGCCTAGATATTAGGGCTCGCCAGCAGGCCGCTTTGAGGCAGTCGATTGAAAACCCAACACCCAATCCCGCAGAAGCACCGCCAAACTCAGACCCCTTGACAACCATCAGAGAGCAAACACCCCTGGCTCGCTTCTCCGCTGCTAAGCTGCATCGCTACTCCACCAAACAGCAAGTCGTCAATCACGCCACCGTGGGGGCATTCACGAACGCTTCTCAAGATATTTCGAAGTGTCGCGACGAAGGAACTTCTTCATACCCAGTAGCAGAGAGGAGTATGAAGGCAAGGCATGGACCGCCTCCACCTCTAAATAGGCCACCAACCGCTCGCACCGCAATAACAACAGCAACAACAGCCGTCGCAGGACTGTCGTCCTCCTCCGTCGTACATCACAGGGAAGGAAAGGCACCCATGGGCGCCTATCATCTTCATAGAGACCCCGACTACCTGGAGTATTCCACCCCTACTGGTCGAGGTGATATCCCTCTTCCCTCTTTTCCTGAACTTGGAGGCTGGTTGGATTTTAATAAGAAGAACAGACGGGACCAGTTGACATACCATGTGGAATCCAGTTCCGTCGTCCCCTTCCTCGTCCTTGATAATGATTTAATGCACAACTTTGGACTGCATCAGAGGATGAGGGAGATGGTGAACCAAATTGGGTGGAGACCTATTTTCTTCCCTAATGATCTTGCTTATTTTGAACTACTTTTGGAATTTTATTCCACTTTCCTGTTTGATGACTTCGATTGAACGTCATTCCTGATCAGCGCCCCAATATTCATTTGGGGCAGTGCATTAAATTTTATTTGTGTGGACGCCGGTACAAACTCAGTTTGAGCGAGTTTGAGAAGATGTTGGATTTCATCTCTGACTGTAAGGAGGAGCCGGCCTGGTACCCAAGCACCTACTATGAGATCCCTAGTGATTGGCCAGCAAAAGAAGTTTATCGAGAGCTTACGCGCTACCCTACTGCCATCTTTGACAAGCACTCCAGATCTTCAATGCTTTGTGACCCTGCCCTCCAAATGCTTCACCGCTTACTCTCTATCAACTTCTATGGCAATGTCCGGAAATCTGGCAGGCTGTCCAGAAATGAACTCTTCATCTTGTGGTGCTTGCACAATGGACTGAAGGTTAGTCCAAGTTATTGGTTGGCTGATAGGTTTGCTGCTTCAGAACCAAGAATGATCCTAGGCCCTCTGGTCACAATGCTAGTGCACAAAACAGGGAGAATGGAATCGTCCATACTGACTGGATGTCTCATTTTCAAACTCCTCACTTTTGAAGCATGGATAAATTGGGATTCTTCAGCATCATCAATGTCAAAGTAATCTACACTCCAAGAATCACACTAGAAAAGGACAGAATCTTCAGTAGACCCTGCAGAGAGATGCCACAGATAGCCCCGCTGTAGATTTATGACCTAGAAGATGAAAGGATACTACTTTAGAGGCAATTTGAGCTGCTGCGAAACCCCAACGGAGGACACCAGATTGACCAGGGTGTTCTTCATGGCCAGATTGACCAAGGCCAGGGACACACAGGCGCTTCTTCCTCCTCTGCACCCAACAACGTCCAACTGATGATCGATGGCTTGCTCCAACAAAACACTGTAGCGCTCCTATTCATTCAAGATCTCGCTGAAAATATCTTGAATGACAACCAAGCAGCACTAGACTCACTCCTTTCACTCAACAACAAAATCAATAATCTACAAGCTCCAGCTCTAGCATTCCACTCCAACCCCCACGTGAGAATCGAAACAGACTCCTCCGAGTATGACTGAACCTACCCCCAGGTTCTTTCCCTTTTTCTTTTCCCTTTCATTTTGTTTTCAATTTTGTGTGTTTGTTATTTGCATGTTTTTTTCTATTCCTCCTTTCACACATTGAGGACAATTTGTCCGATAAGTGTGGGGAGGGGATATTTGTCATGTTTGTTTTGATTGTTTGAATTTCTATGCATGTTTTAGCTTAGATTTTAAATTTTAGGCTTGTTTTTCATTTTTCTGCATGATTTTCATTTTGATTTGTGTGCTTTTAGCTTATAACTTGCATGAAATGTGTTTTGCATGGAAATCAAACCCTTTTACTCAATTCAGATCTCACTTTAGCACTCAAAATACCTTGACAAATGATGATTTTTGATCCATGTTCTTTTAATAAGGTAGCCGACACAACTTGCTCAATATCAGTAGCTCTTGTTTATCACCACTGAATCAGGACCAGTCGATTTAAAAACTTGAGATAACCTTTGAGGGAACCGTCTTGATCAAGTAACCAAGAGCATTATTATCTATCCTGATGAAGAGTCCTATTGGAGCAAGAGTTGTCAGTCTTTCATTTCTGCATTGCTTGAGAGTCTTTCATTCTTACATGTTTGTGTGGACATTTCTTGGAACCAACGGGGTTGCACGATGTTGGTAGTTTGATACCATCACCTCTTTCATAGGCGAAACTCCCCGAAGTGCATCTAGCTAACCCCTTACTACCAGGCCGGAACAAACTAGGCTGGGGATGTCCATTATGTGCTTTATTTTCTTGCAAAAAAAGAAGAAAAATAAAAGAAAAAAACTTAGACAGAGATGAAAGTTCTGGGAGCTAAGGTGCCCAAGAAGAACAAACACTGTTCCAAAAGAGAAAACAAAAGTGAAAAATCAGATCAAAAAGAAGAAAAGAAACAGTGAGACAAAAGAACCTTTCAGCACGCATGACTTGGCAGCACTTTGTGCTTAATTGTTTTATTTTTCTATTTTGCACGTACATTGCCTGAGGTCGACAACTCTTGCATCGTTGGACGATTGGATAGACAGAGAAAATTTTAAATTTGATTGTTCCTCCACTGGTTCCTTGAGTTTTGAGATAACTTCTCCTGACCCTTTAGTGATTAGTGAGATGATTACTACTTATGAGCAGACCTTGTTAAATCAAGATGGATTGAGCGAATTGAATGTCTCTGTGTTTTCTATGCTGAGGTTGAGCATGAATTGAGTTTTGGGTTGCTGATTTTATTTCCTGCATGTTTTCCCTGTGTTTTATTTTCTTTTATGCTTGGGGGCAAGCATGGTTTAAGTGTGGGGAGTTTGATTGAGCATAATTGTAATGGTTTTTACCACCAGTTTTCCTGTCTATTTGAAAGGTATTCTACAATTTCCAGTAGGTATTCTCTTGATTATTGCAGGAAGCCCATTTGGGATTCAAATGAGCAAAATAGAGCAGAAGGGGAGTGAAAGTGGAGCATTCTAGACACTCGTGAAGAAAGAGGCAACTATCAACCAAGAACCTGTGATTACTTCTCTTGATCAAGATAAATTTGTCTTGATCAATCCCTCACCAGCGAAGAAATCCCTCGAGCAGATTGCAGATTAAAGACGAGTCCCATTAATTATGTTTCCTTTAATAGAATTCCTCCAGGAGGAGGAGAGTAATTCAATTACATGGGTAAAATAGATTGTCAAGTTTGGGCGGGAAAACAAAATTTTGCCTCCCACTAAAACCTTGTAGAAGCATGTGAGCTTCGCTACCACTTGATACGACATGGCTTGTCTTATCGTTTGCAAGCCGAAACGTGAAGCACTCGAGGAGGATCTAGCTCTAGAGTTTGAGACACACAAAACACATGAAAACAACAACAAATATGGAGGAAACTAAGATGGGAGACGCGCAGCGAAAAAGACAAGATAATTACCCAGAATGAAGGTGGAAGAGGTTAGAGATGATGGTTGGAACAACGATCGATTGAATACT
>NBIL01089830.1:204-12205 GCA_002752925.1 Viola pubescens var. scabriuscula | reverse complement strand
TCGGTCCATTAAACAAAAAACATCACAATCTCTCTACATACTGATTCTTCCCTGACTGATTTCTACGTAAAATAATGCGTTTAAAAAATCTGTTTTTTTTGTCTTCCTTGCTTAATTATAGATTTTAAAAAGATGGAAACTACTTTTGTATTTGGTTTTGCTCAGCACATGGATTGAGCCCACAGTGAGGAAGGGGGATCGGGTCGATTTGGTGGTCTCGGTTTTGCAAACTTGCATGTGAAGTTTTAGAGCTCCCGTAGTCTGCTATGGCAATGCATGAAATGCTGAAAACAATAAATATGATTTGACATGTACAACTAATTTCGAAAAAGAAAATGAAAACTAATGCGCATGAGTAACTTATATTCGAGTCTGACCTCCGCCTGTTCGAAAGCACACTTGCTAAAGTGTGCTGTGTTTGTATGTTAATGGTGTGGGTTTAGTTTCAAACCTCACTCTTCCTAGATTGATCATAATTCCGAGATATCATCCTTCATCTAGTTTGAAGAGATTAGCTCAGTTTTTACTCTTTTTCAGTCTCCTACCCTTCCAACATGAGATTACTCTTGTTCAAGTATAGTCGGGCCCTAAAAGAGTGACTCTTTCAGCATGATTTTCTCCATTCTCCATATCATCTAATGTCTCAAACTGATCGCACCTCACTACTAGTCCAACCCGGTAGCTTAGACTTACTAGGCTTACTCTAAAAGATCACGCAAACTCCACATTCCAAATGGCTTGGTTGCTCTAAGTAACACCACTCATTCACCTCCATTGATTTTGTGATCTATTCAAGGAATGGAAGCTGCTAGTCTCGAGGAGATCGTTGATCTACGCCCCAAGTTTCCTAATGAACATGGGAGCTACGTAGAGTTGACTTTTATGCTAAACCAAGCATTACTATCTGCTTGGTTCAAATGAGAATTGCTAAAAAGAATACATAGACAAAAAACGTGAGCACTAAAAACAAACCGCAAATATTGTGCAATACCCTCCACCAATTCTATCACCCATATGCAACCAAACCCTAGCCACTTCTTTATACAATTCTTTTCCCTCTTTGATTCATATCCTAAACAGTCTCTCCAAAACAAGAAAAGTAAATGCTGAAACATTTTTTCAAAAAAGAAATGTTGAAAGGGAAGACAACCCATATGACTACCCATGCCATGGATTCACATGCATGAAAGTAATTCAATGGCGCTCATCTAAAACTGCTTCACCACCACAAACTCAACTTTTTCATAAAAAAAGAATTAGAATTTAGAAGTCAAATTCAATCTTTCTATTGCAACTCTCCTTCGTCGACTTGTTTTGTAGCTGGAGAATCCAAAATATTTTTGACACATACGAAAATGCACTACCAGTCAAGACTAGAACAACAACATTAAACCAGCAACTGTGTATCTGTCCAATTCCACAAGAATTTCTAGCCTTCTTGCAGTCTTGTAACCTCATACCAAGACATCACAGTTACCAAGAAAAGAGAAACACATGGGTGGCCACCCCCCTTTCTGTTCCACAAAACAGCCCATTCTCACATGTTCTGAATCTTCTAGTATTTTTGTGTACTTACCGTTGTTAGTTGATAACAACGGTAATTTCAAGTCCCGTGTAATTTTGACTGCATATGTATGCAACTCATGCATGAATCTGTATGTGTGAACAAAAAGATTCATGCCCTTTCCCTATATTAATTGTTGGATCCAATGACGACTAGTAGCCCTAGAAAAAATTCTTTTTGTATGCATGCACGTATGTATGTGAAATTAGTTAAAGAAAAGAGAAAAGGGTATGCATGCGTACCTCCATACTTATTCTTTGACTTGAAAATACATGCCATACATGGCAAGTAAGAAATGTTGACAGGAAATCTTAACCAACATTGAGTGGCTTCAAATTAGGGCAGTGCATCTCATCATCTCCGCGCCCATCTTCCAAGCCTGGCTCACCTAGGACTCTGCACTCATAAGGCCGATGGTTATTCAAAGATAAGAATTTGCAGAATGGTTGGTGCGGGACTTCCATGGACTATTCAAGGAACAGTTTACTGCTGAAGTCGTCCTTCGATTATTCAGAATCTTCTTTTGAATTGACAAGTGAGCAAGATAATGAATAACTGAAACATAGTTCACTCGATACTCATGAAACAAATTCAGACTAACTAGCCACAGTGATATGGAACCATGTTTCAATCAGACACGCAGATCATATATTCCGAGTTTTATTGGCCTACACATAAAGGAAAGGATACTGGTCAAAAGAAGCAACATCCATTTCATTTTCTCTGGAAACTAAACTATATATATGCCAACAACCACTTGTTCAGTATCATACATGGAAGCATGAAACAGGGTCACTTGATCTAAAATTTTGGCGGCAAGCAGTATAACAGTCATCATCTAGAACAGCCTTTCTTTTTATTCTATTAAAAAAATTCCGTACATATATATATGATCACTTGCTCTGTAGCATCTTGTCAATTTGACCATTCTTGTTGTACACTTCCACCAGTTTCTTTGCATATGAAGGCATGTGCTGATCAGCTCTGCATATGTAGCGAGTTACAAATGTTCAGGAGAAATTCAGTGCTTTACCAGAAAGGTTCACAAGTAAATTAAAGCATACCTTTCTTTTCCCCAAGTTCGATTGGTGTACAAGTAGTTCCTGATGGTATGGTAGTCCAGTGAATAGCGAGCAAATTCAAGACCCTTTGGTCCAATCTGATTAAAAAAAAGACAGTCAGAACAAAGAAAAATCTGGATTCTGTAGTTGCATTCGTTTTGAATCTATCCTTTAAGGGGAAAAAACGTGCTTACCAAGTTCAGTATAGCAGCTATAAGATTTCCTACAAACTTAGGTGCAGGTTGAGAAGGACCTCTCCCTGAGGAAAAGTAATCAACATAAACAAAACACTATAAAAAGAAATGAAGTTCTTAATTGAATAAAGACCTTATCAAGAAATGAGTAAAGTATACAATTACAAATGAGAGAGCAAGCCATCTCCCAGAGGTATGACACAATTTACACCAAATATCATAAATCCATGATTCCCTAGTGATCAATTGTTAGTAGAAAGAAAATCACATTAAAATAGATAAGCTCATGCCAGTTAATTAGACAGCAGGATTTTTTCCGTAGATGTAAGACAAGCAGAACAGATAAGATGGTTTGACATCATTTATCCCAACGTTTAGCTTCATGTCTGAATGAAAACTGTAAAATATTTTCTTAAGAATAATATAAAAAAGAAATGACATGCGTACCAAACTTGGCATCGTCATCAGCCTTAACAGTCTCCATAACAAATGGTCGACGATCACCCTGAAGCAATAATTTGTTTTTAAAGCCTGGTTCTATTTCACAGAGGAACAAAGAAACCCGAACATGATAGAGCATAGGACTTTACACTTGAGATTGTTGGAGTAACCTCCAAAAGGTCTTTCACCAAATTGAGCATTTCTCTACCACGGTCATTTCTGCAAATTTCAGAAAGAGCTCAATATGACAAACAAATAAAAACAGAAATGTCTATAAACAAAAAGAGAGAATATGAAACATAATAAATGTAGAAAGCTTCCAGCATACTCTAGTCTTGTATTACCTGACTGTAACATACTGGGGATGTTGTGTCATGCTGACTCCAGAATATTTTGGCACACCCATGTAACCCACCACAAGGTCCTGCATTTACATGTACAAGATAATTAAGCGAAGTTGGGACATAACTGAAAAAATCTGTGGCACTTCTTTGCAGCAGAACAATTGACCACAGCCTAAGAAAGGCTTATATGCATGTGGCAGTAATCCTACAACACATTACACTCTAGGTTATGACAAACTTATAGGCGACTGACTGTGTGTATGACACAGATTTTGAGATATTGGATTCAAATAGGTAACTACGTAACTAGACAGTTGAGAAAATCATAGAACATCAGAATGCCTGTTCACAACGATTGAAACTCACCGCTAAAGCATTTGTGTAGTCGAAACAGCTGTGAAACACAAATAAAATTTTAATTAGGATAATTTCAACAGTCAAAAGATAATTCTATTCTCCACAAACTTCCAATCATAAAACAAGAGTGAATTCTTCACACGCTAAGAGCTAATATACTTTCCAAGAAACGACAAATTATAAAGTAGTAGTGGTAGGTAACCTTCGTCATGATAGTATCTTGGATCTGAGAGATCGCCAAATCAATCTTTGATAATTAGTACAAACATGGACTTACGGTAATCATCTACAATGTTATCCACTTCGAAAGCTATGTTTTCCATCATGCCCAGCAGTGAGAGCTTTATAATTTTAAATTCTTATATTATCAAGTGCAAGTAATAGTGACTTAATGAAGGGGGATTTACCTATAGCAAGATGGAGCAATAACATCAACTAAGTCGTTTGCTGGTAGACAGAAATAAGGAACCTGCTTTAGTTAAGATTTGAAAGGTGTTGAAGCAGCAAGAATTGTGAGACTTGGATCAAACTGAGAGTATAGGGGGGGAAAGTAACCTCTTCAATATGCCCATCCAAGTGCTTCAAGTGGACCTGAAGAAACATTACAACTATCATACCTCAGAACTACAAAAGAAAACATCTGGGGAACTTTTGACTAGAAGTGCATGCTTATCATACATTGTTTACATTTACAAACAGTTGTAATAAAATATTCCGTAAAAGTTTCTGTTATTGTAACTAGTATTTGAACATCAGAAAGTACAGTGATCATAGAAATCTTACAAAGTTAGAAAAAAAGAAATCCAAGATAGATGATCAATCAGCACGAACCTTGTAATCTTGCATAAACTCATAGTGAAGGACAGTTTCTGGTTCATCACTTGCAGCCTTTAGAAACTTATCAAGTCCTTCCCGAGTTCCATTATCAACTGTGAAATAAGAGTTCTGGTCATGATTTAATTTGAAACTAAACCAGATATGTTTCAGTAAATAGCACACTAAAGTTAGATATAATGTCCTTCTACACTAGAAATCTAAAGGAGTCCAAGTGGTTATTTCGGGGACATCCAATAGAGAATCTAAGTGCATTGTCTTTTAGATGCATAACGATTAGTTAGTGCTATGAGTAATTGATAACAGGAAAAGTGATTCACTATCAAACAGCCAGAGTATTGTAGATTTAGTATATATTGAAGATCATTTAACTGGATGCTATGGATGTATTACCGCAATTGGTGCCCAACACATAGAGCTTCTCCAAATTCAAATGGTGCTCCACAGATCTCAATGCTGCAGTTTAAGAAATCATGCTGCATTACAATAGTATAAGTCACAACAAAGCAAATAACTGAAGGTATATTTATCCAGCAGAGAGATTCAACTCTACCTTGAACTTGGCAACCCACACCACAGAAAAGAAGGCGTTTCACGCCTGCAGCCTGTAGAGCAGAACAAATGATCATTGTCCATCTGACAAATTCTTCCTAAGATTTATAGCTATCATTGTATAATACATACAATAGCCCTGGACACAGCAATCAGTTCTAAAACCAAGTGGTACTTTCTTGAAAGAGAACAGTTTTGCAGCATTCTAAGAGTGTAAAGAATTAAAGCTTGAAAATACATCAAGGTACCCTGCTCATTGAGGAAATGAATTGTGATACTGTTTCTAAAATGCTAGCTTTGTCAAGTATCCCCACTTAACCCTGAGGAAAAACGTATCTTGCTTTCATGTGTTAGATATTCCATTGCAAGTGTGGTCAAGGTTAACTGAGTTGAACAAAAGAAAACCAGCAGATAGAAACGAAAAATGAATAGTTATAAGCACAGTAGCTAAGCACCTCAACAAGGGCAAGGGTGTTCAGATTAGGAGATAGTGTTGGCTTCACACCTTTAGCAGCTAGAACTTCCTCCGGTGTCCTAGAATAAGAAACGTGGGAAGATATCAGTATAATTATTGAGACAATCAGACACATGAAAAGGTTGAGTCAAACATTGAGAAGGCATGGGCAAAGTAAAAGAAGTAATCATAACACCTGGCTAGTATAGGCCTTGGAGAGAATCTGTCCTCTGGATCACTGAATCACCCAAAAACAATAGCAAAAGGATCACAGACCAGAACTAACAACAATAAGCATAAGCAGTGAAAACATTCAAGAAGGTTTATTGCATATTTTATGATGTAGCCCCACCTCTGCACACAAATAACAGCATCAACCATGCCAGCTTGTAGCATTTCAATTGCAATGGTAGTCACTATTCCTGTCCATTGAGCTCCTGTAGTTGAAGAAAGTTCCACACGTTAAGAGAAAAAGTTAAAGTTCAGGAACAATAGAGAGTAAAGACACAGGAAAATTTTGAAACTTCCGTTGCATTAGAAAATCCATACCTTCCACAGGCTTAATTTTACGGGCATACAAGAGTTCCTCATGAACTCCTAAATATGTCTCATCTAAAGAATCATTTTTCCTTCCTCTACCATGAACTACCGGTTCTAAACCCTGAATCAGAATTTCATTTAGTAAACACTTAGAAATACTCAGAGAATAAAAAAAAAGTTATCTAAAAAAGAAAAAGGTAAAGCAAAATCACGCATGCAAAGTGCATATGAAGTCCACTTGAAACCGGCAAGTTTCAGAAAAGAAGCAGAGGAGGAGAAGGAAGAAGAAAAGGAAGCAGAGAGCTAGTTTTACTTATGAGCTAATACTAACCAACTTACTTCAATTTTTGACATTCCATCTCCGAGAAAAGCACAAGCATTCTTCACATGCGCAATGTAGTACGTATCGCACAACCCACATCGGCTACAGTCAGAAGACGATCGATAAGCACACGAATTAGTAAAGCTACATACTTTACAAAAATAGAAAGAAACCCATTAAAAGAAAATTCAGAAAAGACAGACCTGCATTGGTCCTTGGCTGGATAAGTTCCACCTGGCGGGATGGGTTTGGAGCGATCCCTCCAGTCATCTCTTAACTTGACAGACTTACTGGGAGAAGTAGAATTGGAATTGGAACCCGCTTCATGAAATAGTCGCATTAAGGAAAGCTAAGAGTCGTCAGAGTTGATATATTAGATTATCCAGTGAGTATGTAAAGTACGAACGAGAGCTAACTATTACCTTTTGAAGAAGGTGAAGATGAGGAGGAAACTATGGGCAGCGAGAGCTTGCAGATGACAGAAGTCATGGCAATGGCAGCAGTAGAGAGAGAACGTAGAAAGTAGGACTAGGAGTAGGACTAAAGAGTGATCGTCGCTGTGCGCCACATATACATATGGATGGTACGAAAGTGTAGATTTTTCTTTAAAAAAAGGTAAACCGACTGTCGTTTTAGCGACCCCATACCCTTTCATCATCCTCGTTTATCTAGGGTTTAAGCTTAACCCCCCTTTCTCATCTGCAAAAAGATGGCGTGCATCTCCATTGCCCCTCACCACAAGTTCTCCATCACTAAATTCGCCCGACAACACCCATCCTCTCCACTCCGTCATATCCGACCGTTCCCTTCTTCCCTTCCCTTTCCCGCTACTTCCTTCCCCAGGAAACACACCACCATCACCTTGTCGTCCTCCCTTTCACCCTCCTCTTCCTCTTCCTCCGTGGACCCCACCTCAAAGCTCCTCCGACCCGAATACATTCCCGGCCACATCCCCAATCCCGATTACGTCCGCATCTTCGACACCACTCTTCGCGACGGCGAGCAATCTCCTGGCGCCACATTGACTTCAAAGGAAAAACTTGAAATAGCCCGCCAGCTCGCAAGGTTGGGTGTGGATATAATTGAAGCTGGATTCCCTGCCGCGTCCAAGGACGACTTTGAGGCTGTTAGGACTATTGCCAAGGAAGTTGGGAATCATGTGGATGAAAACGGTTATGTTCCTGTCATTTGTGGGCTGTCGAGGTGTTTTGAGAGTGATGTTAGAACTGCGTGGGATGCCGTCAAGTATGCCAAATTGCCCAGGGTTCACGTCTTCATCGCCACCAGTGCCATTCATATGGAGCACAAGTTGAAGAAGACTAAAGAAGAAATTGTGCAAATCGCTACCAGTACGGTTAAGCTATTGAAGAGCTTAGGCTGTAACGATATCGAGTTTAGCCCTGAAGACGCTGGCAGGTTTGCATTCCATCGCAATTGCAAATTTGTATTTTTTTTCTCATTTGTTATGCATTCTGCACTTTCGTTTTAATGATTGTATTTGTAGGGTGCTTCTAGTTGTGTTTATTTCATTTGTCTAATTTAATATCCCCTAACTTAAACTCAATATTCTAAGACTTGAGATCATCTGTGAAAATGGTCAATTATCATGTTTCTGGATTTCCTGTTGTACCCCATTTTGACATCGGTTGTTTGCTTCTCTTATCTTATGTAGGTCCGATAAGGAGTTTTTGTTTCATATCTTGGGTGAGGTAATTAAAGCTGGGGCAACTACTCTGAATATACCTGATACGGTTGGTATAAACATTCCTTCTGAATATGGGCAAATGATTGCCGACATAAAGGCCAAGACACCTGGAATTGAAAAGGTTGTGGTTTCAACACATTGTCAAAACGATCTTGGGCTCTCTACTGCCAACACGTTAGCGGTAGGGATTTGCTTTTTCTATTGTAACCTGTATCAGTTTGAACTTTGTATCATAACCAAATAGCACTCATGTCCTGTTTTTTGATAAATTCAGGGAGCATGTGCAGGTGCTAGACAATTGGAAGTAACAATAAATGGAATTGGGGAAAGAGCTGGAAATGCTTCGTTGGAGGAGGTAAGTAGTCATTAGAGTAGTTAGCTTGGCCATACTCCTTCTAAAGTATAGAAATATAACTTGCATTTTTCTGGCCATATTAGTGGAGGAAAACAAGGTTGATCGAAAAATAAATAAGAGGAGGAAAACAAAAACTTCAATGGTTTCTTATGAATGGGCTGAGAATGACAACCCTATAAGGAATATTTGTGTAAAGAACTGCTGTCTTCCTCACTCAGTATGGTCTTGCAGAGGGCCTAATCTGCATTTTAACCTAGCAGAATAGTACTAGTTCATTATTAAATCTAAATAAACCTTCTCACTTTACTGTCGAACTCCAGCAACCTCCTCTCTATTTGACCAAATGTACAGTAGATGTTTAAGCCTTGCGTAAGGTGCGTCCAGAACCGATACTATGATTTCGATACAGTAATAACCATTGACTTGTGAAGTTTGTCTGAGGGTAGCTGTTTCCCCTGCTGTTGTTGTCAATATGTGTTGTTAGGTCTTTACGGTATGTCTCATGTGTATTGATATGGTTTCTGAATTTGGTACAATCAGGCTAGAAGTAGGTTTTAATGTTTATTGTGCAACAAAAATGTAGGTTGTGATGGCTATAAAATGCCGAGGCGATCATGTCATGGGAGGTCTTTATACTGGAATTAATACACGATACATCACTAGGACAAGCAAAATGGTATGTTTCGATGCTCTGCTTCCAAGTTGCAGGTAATTTATTCTTTTTTCAAGTTTATTGAGTATTTTTTTTAATGGAGCTTCTCACTTGCTTGATTTCATAGGTGGAAGAGTTTACCGGGTTGAAGGTCCAACCACACAAGGCTATTGTTGGAGAAAATGCTTTTGCTCATGAAAGTGGTATACATCAGGTTAGTACCATTGGACTTTGAGCATGCAAATTGTATCCCCTTTCTTTGCATTGTGTTATTGTTATTCTTTTTTATCGAATTCTTTGCATTGTGTTAGCACTGATTGTCTTTACCATTTTCTTTTATTCACATAAGTTCTTATGCACAATAGGTATCACAGGGAAATTTCTTTCAATTAGTCATGGTATTTGCATTTTTTGAAACTTGTTTTTTTCCTACAGAATCTAATGTGTGCCTTGTTATCTAGGATGGAATGCTAAAACATAAAGGTACTTATGAGATTATATCTCCAGAAGATATTGGGCTTGAACGATCTAATGATGCTGGGATTGTCCTTGGAAAACTTAGGTATCGTTCTTCACAATTTATGATGTGCAAAAGAATGCTCTTTATATTGGCATCTTTTCTTGATGTGCTTTATTACTTGTTATGGGAATGCTGTTTTATATTTCATATAGTTTTGTTTGTTCTTTTTAGTACAGTTTTACCAGATGTTGACCTATGATTCTCTTCTTTTTATCTTTTTTGCTTATTCTGCTTTAGTGGGCGCCATGCTTTGAGTGACCGACTAAAAGAGGTACACCAAATTCACTGATGTTTGATTTGATTAGTTTTCCAGGCTCTTAATAGTCATGGCCTCAAAATTTATTATTGATGTTTTTTTGTAGCTTGGTTATGAGCTAGATGATCAACAACTTGGCAATGTCTTTTGGCGTTTCAAGGCAGTCGCTGAACAAAAAAAGGTGAACAATCGAGCTATTATTATCTCTTGACTATTTCTCATCTAACACATTTTTGTTGATTCTTTTTCAAATTGCTGGTATTCCAGAGAGTTACAGATGCTGACTTAATAGCATTAGTATCAGATGAAGTTTTCCAGCCAGATGTTGTCTGGAAGCTTCTGGATTTGCAGGTAAATTTTGCAATTTGTTTTTCTATTCACTTCTAATTTTGACTTGATTTCCTGGGCATCTTTGACCTTCTATTTGTATTGCTCTTATGTATAGGTTACTTGCGGAACTCTTGGTCTCAATACTGCAACCGTTAAACTCATTGATCCCAATGGAAAAGAGTTTGTTGCATGTGCTGTTGGGTCTGGGCCTGTAGATTCAGCTTACAAGGCTGTTGATCTCATTGTGAAGGTTTGATATAGAAAACTGACTATCGTGCTCTACTTTTTTTTACAAAAAGTGTCATGTAGCATGTTCAGGTTAGATAAAGCTTCATAACTTTGTTGTGAGCCAGGCAGATTATGTTTTGATCTCTACAAGAGAACTAAGATTAGCTTGTTTACTGGCGTGAAAGTAAAAGCCATGGTTTAGCAATGATCGAATGTTTATGTTCATCTGAATGATGCCAACATATGAAGTTTGCCTGTTCATCTATTGAGGTTTACATTTTATGTACCAGATTTGTACCTATTGATATGGGGCAGTGTGATAGTGAGGCTAGGTGGGATCTGATGCTTGCTCTATTGTCCTTAAAGCTAATAGATGCTCTCCAAGAGCTATGTTAAAACTGAGAACTGCTTGTGTTTTTTGGAGCCTTCTGATTATATATACTTTTTGTCTGTTTTTCTCTGCGGTGCAATGGTTGCTAATCAGCTTCCATAAATTTTCCTTCTTGTGTAGGAACCAGTAACACTTTGTGAACTCTCCGTGAATGCCATCACGGAAGGCATTGATGCAATGGCCACCACTCGAGTTCTAATTCGTGGGGAGAACCAGCACTCACCTACTCATGCTTTGACGGGCGAACCAGTTCAACGAACATTTAGGTATGGTCATGCACGTTGTTGCTTACTTTATGCCAAACCACACTGGTGTTGTTGTGATACCCACAATTCAGTTCATAACTTGCTTAAGCTTTTGACAGTGGTTCGGGGGCGGAAGTGGATATTGTTGTTTCCAGTGTGAAGGCCTACGTTAGCGCCTTGAATAAGATGTTGGCTTTTAATCAGCGTAAGCCGCCTGTGCAAAGAGTTTCCGAAGAAGAACGAACCCCGGTGTCTGCTTGAAGAGAAGCAGTCCGTGTGTTGTAAGATAGCCATCAAGTCTGGAAATGTTGTAAGATAACTCTCCCACCGTCGCAACTCCCAAACGTTTGCTTGGATGTTTTTTAGTCAGTCTCTAGCCTTTTCTTCTTTTTTAAACTATTTCGGTTCAAATGTTATCGACAAGAAAAGTTCAATTGTTAAATTGGAATTTTATATTATTTTTTCCGCCACATCGTTTCACACTCTTCAGTTCTCCTTTTTTACCTTTAAGATAAAACTCCAAAAAAGGAAAACAAAAATCAGTTCTTTATTAGATTAAAATGCAAGGATTCTTTTTCTAAATGTGTTTTTAATCTCATTTTGTAAATTATAGATTACGACCAAAAGAGATGGCACTGGATATTCACAAGAAACTA
>NBIL01089755.1:0-16327 GCA_002752925.1 Viola pubescens var. scabriuscula | reverse complement strand
TGAAATAATTTCCCAATACCTTCTTCAAGTGATTTGGCAGATTCGTTGTCATCGACGGTGGGGAAGATCATCTACCCTGAATCGTTTTGGAGATTTGAGTTATGCTACGTCGTTTAATGGAAAGAAGACATGTTATCCAGTATGAGGGTGATGGAGATGGTAGTAGATTTGAAGAGATGGGGGGGAGGGAAGTACAAAAAGAGATTGGAGTATTAGATGAAAGCACAGATCGGCTGATGGTAGTGGAAGTGGTCGTGATAGTGGCGAAGATGGTCGCGACGACCATGGTAGTGGTGCGGCGGTGGTGATGCAGTAGAGATAGTAGTGATGGATGATTATGGTCATTATGTTTTTAGTTCTTTTACAAAAGAAAAAACAAAAGAAAATATGGAAACTATTAATTAGAAATTATTTATCTGTATTAATAAGTTTATTTTAGGAAGCTAGCTATTTTTGGGATTTCATGAATTTTTTTTTTTAAATCTTATTTTAGGATTCAATCAATTAATTATTTCAAATTAATTTTAGGGAACAAGAATATTTTAAAATAGTAAAAAATAAATGTACTTCAGTTTAATAGAATAATTTAGTTTATATTTATTAGTTTATTATATATGGAAATAATTTTATTTAAGAAAATATTATGAAAAAATGTAACTAGATTTTGTACGGAGCTGTTATTTCATTTTAGTGAGGAAATAAGATTTGGAAAATGAATTTCTCATTATTCTTTTCTCTAGTAAATCCTCTATTCCTTTTCCTAACAAAAAGGCTCAATCTTCATTTTCCCTTCTTCTTCTTCTTCTTTTTTTTTTTTTAAATGTAATGACTTTTCATTAATGAAAATTTGTAAAATATTCGGGGAAGTTAGGACACAATCCGTCCCAACAATCAGATAGACTTAAAGCATAAGCCCGCCTAGCTAGAGCGTGAGTATTAGTATTAGCAGTCCGTCGGACATGCGTGAATTCGCAGAAAATAAAAAGCAGAGCAAGTTGATTTATATCCGCAACCATCACTCCCAAGCTTGAGTGATTCTGATTGGAAATGATAGCTTGAATCAATTCGATGCAGTCAGTCTGGACCTGAATACGATCGAAACCACGATCTCTAGCAAATTCGAGAGCTCTTCTAAGAGATAATCCTTCCGCCACCGCGATCTCCATACGAAAAGGGGTACATTTGTGACCCGAAAAAATATATCTTCCGAAACTGTCTCGGGCAATGAACCCCAAACCGGTACGTGATGGACCAATAGCTGCATCTGAGTTAATACAGATAACCCCCGCTACAGGGGGGATCCAAGCGGTCGCAGAGTCAAGCGGAGGAGTGCAATGCGCCTCCGCATCTCTCCCGTTAACCAACTTGTAGTCTCCTAGCAAGCGTGCGCCAAGAAACAACACCTCCTAGGTAGACCTCTTCACATTCTTGAACACCAGGTCATTTCTGGAATTCCAAATAGGCCAGAGAATTGAGACCACCTCTTCCAACACAACGGTCGAGACATAATCTTGGAAATTGCCCAACCAATCATAAAGAGTTGCACCATGAGAGAACAAGCAACCAGGGGGAATGTGACTGGCCCTCCAAATATTGATTGAAGCCGCACAGTGCAAGAAAAGATGATCAACCGACTCAATAGTTAAGTGACAATGAGGACACTGGTTTTCAACCAATATACCTCTGTGCACCAAATTCTCCATAGTCGGGAGTCCATTGTGGGCCAACCTCCAAAAGAAAATCTTAAACTTTGGCGGGACCTGGAGTTTCCATAAGACGGACCACCAAAATTCGGAAACCGTATGATGATCGGCGTTGGACAAATTTGACAGAAGAGAATGGTAGCCACTTTTAACTGAATATTTTCCAGAAGACGAAAACCGCCAGATGATCCTATCAGGTGGTCGGAAAAGACTGACAGACATCGCCAGAATGGAGTCACTCTCAGCGGGCCCGAATATCTCACGAACAAGTGGTACATTCCATCCTCCCAACTTATGCTCAAAGAGCGCACTGACCGTTGCATCTGTCTGAAGACGAGAAATCGGAGATTGGGCAAACCTAGTTAAGGAGCATGGAATCCAAGGATCTCCCCAGATACGGATCCGTTCACCATTCCCCACCTGCCAAATGCACCCTTTAGCAAGCCCGTCGCGGCCAGCCATAAAACTCCTCCAAACGTAACTAGGGCGAGAACCCAGAGAGGCATCCAGAAAGCTTCCTGATGGAAAATATTTGGCTTTTAACACCCTAGATAGTAGGGAATTAGGGTGGTGGATAATTCGCCAGCCTTGCTTGGCCAACAACGCGAGGTTAAACTCCCTCAATAAATTTTTAATGTTTTTTCCCTTCTTCTTCTTTTGTTAATGTTCTGAAATTTTTATAATTTTAAAAATGACAAAATGAAATACAAAATAAATTTCATGTTTTCATTTATTTAATTTCGCCTCTCCATATAATTTTCTTATATGAATTTTAAAAAAATTCTAGTATGTTCTTGTGTTTGACGTGACATTACACGTATCAATTTTTATAATATTTTATTTCTTATTTATCACTGTTTTGTCCACATAAGCAAAAATAACAGGGGATTGACAAAAAATGACCCGTTTTAAAAAATAGAGGGATATTTTAATGTACGTTAATACAATGACAAGATTAAACATTTTTTATAAGTAAATGGACGAAAAATGTGTTTAACCCAAATAACTTCTCATGGTTTGAACTTGAAAATAATAACGAAAATATTCCATAAAAGAAGTAAATTGAAAATCATATTCACAACTAAAGTAGCATTGAAAAATATTACATTAGGTTAGAACATAAAAGTAATTTAATAGGAATTTCCGTTGGATAAATTGATGAATAATCATGTGTATTGACTTTAGAAATCAAATTGCAGAGTGACAAGATAAATTACATTTAGTTGTGAGAGAAAAAAGAGAGGGGAGAAATGATCATGTGTGATGACGTTGTTGACTGTTTAGATACCGTGCGAGCTCAAGAAACGTAAGGGAAGGGTATTTAGAGACATCACAAAAAAGGGAAGGACGGTATGGTCAAAGAAGGGAAATAGCATAAATACAAATACGTGGTGAATGGTAAGCATATTTTGACGAAATAATTCTTATTTATTTATTTGTATAAAAAGAAAAATATAAAGCCAAAACCATAGCAACCAAACCAAAGCCAAGCAAACCAAAGCGGAAGCAAGGAAGGGATCGCTCTCTCTCTCTCTCTCTCTCTCTCTCTCTCTGGCGTATTCGGAAAGGATTCTGTACAAGAAAGGAGTGAAGCTGCAAGGAGAGATCTAGAACGTATTAGTAGTATATCGGAAACGGAATCGGAATCGGAGTTGGGTTGTTTCTTCCGGTAGTCGGAACATAAGAGGAGGCGCAGTGTGCAGTGGAGCAGTTTTGGAGTGGAATCAGCCGGAGTGGGAAGAGATCTGGTTTTGGACGACGGATTTGGTGGTGGTCTATTGGTGTTCGTTGGTTATTTTATTTTTTTATTATTTTGACAGGTAAGTGATAATTCTAAGCTGTTTTTTAGGTTTTCTTGTTATGGTTATTTTGCTGATTTCGGCGGTTCTGTTTGCCTAGTTTTTTTCTGGAGGCTCATAAAACCCTAATTTATGTGCATCCTCGCGTTGATGAGGATGGTTGCTTCCATTCATGCGCATAACTCCTGCCTCAGATTCTCTCTCTTTGCGACTCTTTTAGTCGATTAATCTCAATAGACGAAGAGAGGAATTCCAGAAAGTTGTCCCGGTTTCTTTTGTGATTCTACAAGATGGATTTCACTCTTGTTTTATGGGATCTAGAGCTGCCTTCCCTTTTTAGTTTATTGTGAAAAATCTCTCCCATGTTTTGGAACTTGGCCTTTAGTTTCTGAAAGTCAAGAGATCTTGTGGCTTTTGAGCCAGCCTATAAGGGGAATTCAGTTTGGCCTTTTACATGTTTTATCGTGCATCTATGATATGCTTATTTGGGTGCCGGGCGCTAGTTCTGATGAGATGTACACTGTTTCACAGGCTGCATTGTTTTAACACCCGGTAGCCTTTGAAGCTTCTGAACTTTGTTTCCCATCTTAACTGGCAACAATGAGGGTTCCCAATCAATGGTGGGCACTGAATATTTGTTTGTTCTTAATTGGATCAGATCGGCATATTATGGATCTCAAATGCAGATGCTAGACTTTTGATGTGCACCGTCTTGTATATCAATGTTCTGAGTGTCATATTTTGCAAACCTTGCAGATCCTCTCTTGTTTTTGCTTTGGGGGGCAGCCTTTACTCTTGGAATGAACAAAGAACAGGAAGCAATAGCATCCTGCAACGGATGTGACCGGGAGCTATTGGTTAATGGGAGCAAATCGTTGTTAGGTAGCATGCATAGTAATGTTGGCTCGGACCTAACCAGCCTTATCTTTCCTGGTTTAACTTGGAAGAAGTTTTCAAAGGGAAAGAGAACATCCTCACGGCGGCCTAGAGATTTAATTTCTAATGGCTTTAAATCTGTTGATGAGCTGATCAATAAGGTTCCTGGCATTCCTGAGATGACTATTTCCGAGTCTGAGAAGGTTAATTCAAAATTCTTTCTCATGATAATTTTAGTGGGAGACAAATCGTATCCTTCTTCTGTTGGGAGTAGTTAACTTTTTTTTGCTTGATCTCATATTCTGATCTTTTATTTTGCAGCATGGGGTAAGTGTTCTTGGATGCCGCTTTAGTGGGAAGGCAGGGCATGTGCCAATTAAGAAAAGGAAATTTATGTTCAGATCTCCTTCTCCGCCACCTAAAGGCCCTTCCCTGTGTCGCAATAAAACTGAAATGCTCTTAAAGAGTCAACTCAAGGCAATTGATTGTACTGCTTCCAACAGTGACTTAGGACAGATTGTTGATTCTGAAAAAGGTATACAGGATAAGAACTCAGTGATGGAAGGGAAATGCCTAGATGAAAATGAAGACTTTTCAGGCATCTCGTTGCTTGCTGATATGGCTTGCAGCACTAGTTTTGGAGGAGATGTCGATCATGTTGAGCAGGTTTCTGGTGTAGAGGGATCTCTTGTGCATGAGGATCCTTCAATGGATAACAACTCATATTCTTTTGTTAAGAGTTTGCCAAGCGAGCACCTTAGTTCAGCTGAAGTTTCGACTGAAGGAACAGGTTCAAGTCTTTCTGTAGTACCCGCTGAAGAGCTTGTTGCCTCTCCTAGAATGGATAATTCCTCCACGAAATTTGCATCGCAGGAAAGTAAGGAGCATAATGAGTCGGTGCAGGACCATTATGTGGTTGTGTTGGAGGATGTCTTGGCTAAAAAGGATGAGGGGATATGTAGAGATCATGGGATCCCTTCACGTGCTAATCGTTTACACTGGGATTTGAATACTCCCATGGAAACATGGGAACGCCCTTTTGATTACCTGCGTTCAGACTCACATGCTGATGTTGCAGAAGGTACAGCTGAGGGTACGAAATATGATAATTGTATGGGCAAGTTGAAGAGCTCTCAAAATGATGCAGTGGATGAGGAACCTGGATGCGGTGATCAGATTCCCTGTAAGGAGCAATTCTCTCAGGACATGGAATTTAGACTGCAAGCTTGCGCGAATGCTGACAGTGCTATTTGCTCACCAGAAAAGTTGGCTTCTTCCTCTGGATATATCAACCCTATTTCAGCTGTTACTGCTAGTGCATCTACTGACATGGATAAAAGTTCTGTATCTCAGTGTTTAACTCTTGGCTCTACGGGGAACTCTGAAAGCCTGGCTTCACATCATGTTGCAGGGGTTGATAATGTCGTTACTCCTAAATCCAGTCACTCTTCAAGCAATTGTGTTTCTGGGGCAGCTGCCTGTGATGCTACTGGCATCATATGTATTCAGAATAAAGCTGGCTGTGCGTCTAGTGCAGGTGAAATAATCTCTAGTGGTGCACAGGTTGAGAATGAGAAAAGTACTGATGTCACTTCGTCTGATAATACCGCTGGTAAGGAACATCAGCACGTCACTGAGGCTGCTGATATGCGTGACGGTAGTCATGTCCCCGCAGGTTGCCAGCCACTGAAATCTGAACAGGTTAATGATGTTAGAGAGAGTTCTCTTTGCCAATCTGATGGCGTGTCACTATCCCCATCTTCTGTATTAACTTTTGATTCAAAGGTGAAAAATGAACTCATTCCTCATGAAAACAGTCATGTAGCACATGAGGAAATTGGACAACCCATGACACCTTTGCCAGATACGTCAACGGAATTGTCAGATTCACCCCCTGGTTTTAGCTCTTGTAAACCATGCAGAGACAGCTCTGAGGGATTTGTAAATAGTTCCGGTAAGGTTGCTTTGGAAGAACCCTTTGAAAATGGTAATGACTCTGATGTTTCACATGATGAGGCTTCTGTGAAAGGGGCCAGGTTTGTGGTGGATTATGATTCTCAGTATGAAGATGGTGAGGTCCGGGAATCAATTGAACATACTTGGGAGGAATATGATGGTGAGGACATGGAATCTGAGCACGCAGATTATGCTCTTTATTATATCAATTTGGGCCCTGAAGCTGGACAAATTATGAAGAATACACAAAGTGCAGATTTGCAACCTTGTCGAAGTAGTTTGAGAGGAAAGGATGCAAGCACTGCGACCAACACTGGTGATATTCGCAACGATTTTAAATCCAGGCCTGACAAGGGTATTAAGGATATTGAAATTGATGCAAGGCTGGATGATATGAGGACCAGAAATAGCAGCAGGACCAATAGATACGTTGATGATATGGGTGGATTTGATGTTGAAGATCGGACAAGGATGGTGGAGCCGAGAGCATTCAGAAGGGGGTTTGTAGAAGGGCGAACATATAATGATGGCTCCTGGAGAAAAGAAAGGTACTGCTTTTAACTTCCAAAAGTTTCCTTTTGCACTTATAAGATCATTTAGGTTACTTTTCATGCTCTGCCTTAACTTCATCTTTAGCCTTTTAGTCCTTTTTTATCTTTTGGATGAATTTAGTGATGCTGATGAGTCACTTTCTCTTTAGTAGGGGCAGATATGCTCAGCATGGTTATTCCAGAGGCCGAGGTGGTGATCACTGGGTTGATTATCGAGACAACAATAGGGGGATAAGACGTCACCATTCACCAAATTATCGCGGTTCAGTTCCTTTTCGTCACCCTGGGCAAGAAAATAACGTGCATCGGCGATTTACAAGATATAGGTCACCTCATGATAGAGACGATACTTTTGGTTTGCCTATGCCCATGAGACCGTCTAGGGACTGGAGTCCTGATAGGCGTGTGACTCGTGGTAGGGGTAGGGGTAGGGGAAGGGGAAGATCCATGCAATATGGTATGCGAGTTGATGAGAGAAGCCCCAGGGGTAGATATCATGGTCCTGTTCCTGATGATTGCGTGGAATTTCCCTTGAAACATCCTTCAGCCAAGAGAGACAGAAGCTTTTCTCCTATTGAAAGAAGAAGGGGTGCTCGTATTTATCGATCTAACTCTAAGTCATCTTCAAGAAGTCGCTCTCCTAATTCTGGGAATCCATGTTTCAGGCAGCAGGGTCACTTTAGCAAGTCCCCTAATTTCAGAAGTGAAATGAGGAATCAGAGAGGGAGATCACCTCATGGTTCTCCACCTCCTCCTCGTAATACCAGATGGATCGGTGACAGAAAAGACAATGCTGCTCATCCTAGGGAGCTGGGTTACAATCAACATTCTTCATTTCTAGACAGGAGAGCATCTGGGAGATTTGGTCCTCGAAATGATAGGTTTGCCATGGTTGATTCTCCGCGAACCCTTAGACCTATGCACACAGGTAGATTCACAGAGACGGAAGGAGTTGATAGAGATGGTTCATCATGGTTTGTGACGACGGACTAGCATTTGGTTCTCACCTTCTGTTGTTTGGTTTTAAAAGTTATAATTTGTTGACATTGGCTACATCAGCAAATGGTAGGATATGGAGCACTCTTTTTTTGTTTGCTTCCAATAGGGAGAAAGCATTTAGATTCTGCAGTTTCACTTTGGATGTCTTCTCTTTTACCTTTTTTTATCTAGGGGAATTTTGTTAGTCCTAGCAGTTGTTTTCCCTTCTCGTTTTTCTTTCTTTTAGGGAAAAAAAATGAAATTTTGTTTCTTTTGTGGCCACAATTCTTCTTGGTGGTGATGATGGGCCAGTGAATATTGTTACATCAATTAGCAGATCAATGAGAAGGTTAATTTATTTTACAACGAGTCTTTGCTTGCTCTAACAATGTTTGCTGCATCTCCATAACAGAACACAGAAGGAAGTTGTTACACAATTTCTTATAGCCATGAATGACACGTTGTGTGTAAACTGTGTATAGATTTTATCCTAAAATCTTCCTATGCATTCCCAGGTTGTTTTTTCTGGCTTCTGATGTGGAATGTAGAGTGTCCGACCCTTGTTACTTCCTGTCTGCTACAATGGAGAATCGTTTATCTTTACAGAAGTTGTAGAGATGTATTTCTTGATTCAAGTATCCCATCCTTCGTCGTCGAAATGGGTGAAAAACGAGTTCATCATCGGACAGTCATAGTTCAGTTCACCTGGCTTTGCAGTAGTTTGCCTAATATCAGAAACCATCAACCAACAAGGTTATTATTAGCTAATATCATCACATGAGAGCTCGATACTGGCCGCAGTTCACTATAAATCACTATAAATCTAAGGCAACATGGGATTTTAGTGTTATACCATTCTTGATCCATCAACATGTCATCTGTCAATCCAAACTTTCTTAGCTCCTCTTTAGTATGATGCATTAATAAACTGTACCTGCAGTTTAAGACAGTAATGTAGTAAGCTTAGGGTCTCACAATGCTCGAGCGAGATCAGTCTTCTACTATCAATGCAGGAAGAGAGAAATGAGTACCTTCCACCGTAACCTTTTTCCATAACGATCATTCCTCCATTGTCAAAGTTATGGAGTCTCTCATATTGGTCAACACTCCATTTGTACCATCTCATTAAGAACACACGAAGAGTGAGACCATGAGAAACTATGACCAAGTTCATGTTTGGACTTCTTTCTCCAGGTGGCTGAAACCTTCCAATATCAATATCTGCTCTTAGTGTTTCTCTGAATCCTGTTTGTTAAAAAACGGATATAAACCTTAAACCCTAAACCTTTTTCTGTATTCTTATGACACAACATAAAACATGAGTAACATCATTAAACCTGTGATTCTGTCATAAACATCAGCTGCAGACTCTCCGTTCGGAAACCGGAAAAAGAACCTGCCATAACGCTTCCTGATAACTTTCTCAACTCGCATCTTCTCTCTATCCTGAAAATTCCCTTTTTGCCAAAAAACCATAAGTAGGAATCCCAAATCCTTCCCTAAGCCCTTCTTTTCTGCTACGCCAATACAAGCAAAATATTCCTAATGTGCAACTTTCATTTCAAAAGTTTGGCCTACGGAAACCAAAGATCAGATCTTTTTGCAATCTTTGCATTTCAAAAAATTTGGCATAAGGAAATCAAAGATTTAACAAGCAATTCCAAAACAGAACTAGAGGAAGGACTCACCAAAATCTTGCTCTCTTAGCCTAGGCTCTTCTCTCATGCCAGCAATTCTTGATCTCTCAAATGGTCGAGCCAAATGCTGTAGCGTTTCGCGTGTCCTTCTATATGGTGACACATAGAAGTAGACTTTCCAATCACTTGCTCCATCATTCTCAATCATTTTTCTGATCCTCTCCCCACATTCCTCAGACTGAAACTTTCCTTTCTCAGTCAGCGCGATCTTGGGATCAGGAACCTTTGTATACGCAATCTCATCGATGTTTCCCTCGCTCTGCCCATGTCGAACGAGTATGATTCGGCGAGGCCTAGGAGGCAGGATCTTGGTTGAGTGCTTTAGATGATTCTTCTCAGGAAAACTCATATGCCCATTTGAGGAAAATTCAGGGGTTTCCCTTGTGTCTATACAGCATTGAACAGAGTTGGAAGTGAGCAGGTTCTGTGGTGGAAATGATGGTGATGAGGTTGGGGAGAAGGTGAAAGAAAATGTGGCCATGGTTTTGAGAGAGAGGGTAAGGAATTGCAGAAGGTAAAACATATCTAATAGAAGTATTTACTGCTGCGTTAGCTAACGTGTCAACTTTTGAATGCAAGACAAAAACAAGATGAAATAAGACCGCAAAAAGGACAAGAAATGGTGGCCTAGGGAACTTGGGCTTGTAGTAAGTTTTCCTTGCATCAAATGGTATGTGTTGTGACATCATTTTTCATGGAATGCCTTTTTGTTATATTTTTATTTTACTTAATTTAATTTTTGTCCGTTCTAGACATGAGATCGATCTCGTTCAATATTATTGTTGATTTTTCTAACATGGTATGTTTCATTCATCAGACTAAAACTCGAGATATGAACAAAGAGTAAATTAATCTCATATTATTCGACCGCAGTTAATGTTGTTATGTAATGCTTAAGATGTGACGTTCTCTTGTAATTTGAATCCAATTTTGGATGGAAATGGACCCTTTTTTGTGCTTGCTTTGTGATACTTGTGGTTGGTTGAGGAAACGGAGTGAGAGGTATATGCCTTCCTTTCAAAATTGATTTTGTGGTGGAGCTTTGCAGGGTAGAGAGAGTGGTGAGGCTATGGGAGGGCCAAAACCAAAGTGCTCCTTGGTGTCCTACCTCTAGAGAGGAATTTTACCAATTCTAAGTTGCTATAGTATGTAATCTAAAATTCCGGCTCCGCGAATTATATTATAAATAATAATTCATATAATATATGTTAAATAATATTCATTAATTCAGCATAACATGTAACGTAATATTTTACATAATATTAACAATTAAATACTAATGAATTAAAATTAAAATATTAAACTTGACTGGTATAAATATCACTATTAATACTTATAGACACCTCCAATTATTTTTGTAAATAAAATGAACGATTTGCAAATACTTATATAGAAAATCATGCAACCTTTCAAATTCTTGAATATCATCTCTTTCAAATTTCATAATAAATTGTATTAAATTAAATAGATTAATTATGCATATTAAATTAATTTACTAGTGCAAGTGAAAAGTTCTAAAGTTATAGTATATCATAAATTGCATTAAAAATAATAAATAAATATATAATTTAATTGAGCACACCAAAAAAATTATTTTATTCAATACATTAATTGAGGGAAAAATAATTGCATAAAACTATTAAATAAATAGAATTAAAAATTATTATATACCACATATCAATATATTATGAATTTAAAAATGACAAGTGACATAATTGGAGGAATTTATAATAGTTGGACAAGATTAAAGAGTTACATGAATTTTCCTATATGTTTACATTCTTTTCTCTCCCTCTTGTTAAAAAATAATAAAAGCAAGAATCAATGGTGTATTCTCTCATGCTCATAGTGTTTTTTTTTTCTTTCTATGTAGTGTTTATTTTTTTATAAATCTATATGAGATTCAAATTTGGATCCGAATTTCTATTAATATTTTTACACCAACAAAACAACAAATAACCTAAATTATTTATGGGCATTAATTTTTTTTAGATAAGTCGGGTAATATTAGAAAAATTATTTATGGGCATTAATTTTTTTTAGATAAGTCGGGTAATATTAGAAAAATAGCAATCACAAGAAGTGAGCCGAGAAGACCTGAAATTAACCTTTAAAAAGACAAAAAATGCGAGAATCACAAGTCGATCCTATAGTACCACCGAGTGGACAAATAATAAGAAGAGGCCACCAATCTCCAAGAGAAAATTACAGATAACGAAATTGCGAAAAATTTAAAGTTCTTAAACATCCCATATCTCTATCAATATCCGACAATGAAAAAGGGAAACGTGGTAAGCTACCTTAACCCAAGTAAACCACAATGCCATGTAACGATGGCGGACCCGGATTCCGTTGAAAACCTCCTGCTGAAAGCAAACTAGGTTGCGCTCCAACCATACGACCCAAAAGACCGTATAGGAGCGCTTGCCACAAGGTATGGAACGATCGATCATGGCTGCCACAAAGCTGAGGCCAAGCTTCATACAATTGACCGATTTCCCTGCGAAGGGACTGCTGAATCCTCCACCACCTGCAAACGCCAACCCATGACAAGTAATAAACAGGTGGGAACCTGACTCCGTCGTCAAACCACATGTTATGTGGCAAGAATTCTTGATAAAGTGGAAGTTAAACCCATCAGGACCAGGTTCCCTATCACTACCACAAGACCACACAGCAAGCCGCACCTTATCAGCCTTTAGAATCGATTCCAAGAATTGAAGCTGCCTTTCTGATAATTTGGAAAAGCCCAAATCTAGAACCACCTGTCTATACCACTCAAAGTATACTCTTTGGGCCGTCAAAGTTGTCTGGGCCCATGGCTCCTTAGAAACAAGCCTGGTTATAGGAATGGGTTTGTGATGGTACTTGTGTAAACCAAACTAATATCCTTCACTGCCGTCAGAACTCAGAACAACTCCTTCTTCCTTTTTACAGAGGTTGCTAATTTTATTTGTTCGCTCTCTTTCGATAAGAAGGTTGCTAGTTTTGTTATTTAATAAAAAGATGGCCTGTAACATTAACATGTACTACCCAATGTATAATTTCGATCCTTTTCTTTTTCTTTTTTTCTTGAGGAATATAATTTGAATCGTTGTTACAAAGTAAAAAGAATACAAAAAAGTGCTAATCCGAACCCATATTGTGTTGGGCCTTTTTTTGTGATTTAAGTGATACTAAATTTTATAGATAATTATATACTTAAAATTCGAACTCGAAATTTTACTTAAATTGGAACAATCTCTAGCCAATTGATAGCGCCTTAATGTTTGCAACATTAATCCAATTAAACTATTAAATTTACGGGTTTTTCACAACGATATGCTTATAATATTATTGGATAAATCTAATGGTTAATTAATGATCTTACAATTATAAAATTTATTTTATTAAATAGATATAATAGTTAATTAGTGATGCGGTATTTAAATTAAAGTGCTGTTATTTCACTGTAGCCATTAACAATCATTACCCAATAAAAAGGTAATTAAGAATTTTTGTGTGACTGACACGAAAGAAATCAAAGGTCAACTGGTTTTTTTTTGTGAGATAAAAATCATACCACCCAAAAGGAGAAATAAAGGGAAAAATTTGTGTATTAGCAAACAAAAACATACTTCTTGTTAACAGAGAATAAACATATCTCATTTGAATTAACAAAGTTCTTCTCTTTTGATTTTTGTCATTAGCATTGACTTTAGTCCTGTGAGCTACACAAGGATACCAAGAATTATAATAATAGGGTAAAAATAGCGTGTAATTCTGGATTTTTAGTTAACAAATCAATAAAAAAATCTCCCTATTAATTAATGACTCTTTATAGTTTGGACATAGAAAAAAGATGAAAAAATTGATAAATTGAATTACTTTTTAAAGCAATCAATCATTTTATTGGATTCTTATATCATGAATCATGATGAATGAAAGTCTCTGAGTCGCTCTCCTACGTGGATAACAAATAATGAAATTCATAATAATTGTGTCTAAACATCCTAAAGACTTTTTTTAGGACTAATACTTCGCTTAAGTCAGTCCTTTTTTTTTTTAATTAAAGAAAAAGAACAGTCATTATCAGACAGTCACCCTATTGCAAGAGGTCACCCATTATCAGACAGTCAAGCTTTAAAATTTGATTACTTACTCACACTTTACTTAGCAATGCTATCAGCCCCCTCTGCTCTTCTCCCTCATGTATGCCATAATTCAACTTAGGATTGGAACAACAACCATCGTAGCCCACCAGTTGAGATTTCTTTATGGAGTTTTTATAATACATACATGCCTTTTTATATTATGGTAAACCGACGTTCAACTCGAACTGAATCATTGATCCAAAAATTTAAATAGTTTGATATGTATCCGGGTTATGATAGTTATGAAATTGGCCATGAAATTGGCCATGAAATCATCATCTCTTGTTCTTTTCCAAACATATTGGCCATGAAATTGAAGAAAATACCGCATTTCTAACACTTACGTTGTAGCTTCATTCCTCATTACAATAATTTTGGTGAGCATATTTACCCTAGAGAATGGAGATTCGTTAAAACAATATATAAAGTTTTAGTATTGCATATCACTAAGCTAGCTAGTCTTGTGTTCTTTTTCTAGTATTGTCAAGGACGATACCTGAGATTAGATATAATTCCTCCGAATCAACTTTTGTGTTTAGAGCTTGTGAGCTTAATTGCATGTGTCTTTTTGAGGACATTAATGTTAGCTCGAGAAAAACAGTAGCCATAAATTATTTCCGAATAACTCTTAAAAAAATTATTTGCACACGAAATTATAGCACAACCAATTAATGCTATTGCTATTTTCTTTACGGTACAAGTCATGAGTTTGATTTATTAGAGTCTTTTTATAACAGAAAAAGTGTAATAATACCAAATATTTTTTCTTAAAAATCATTATTTTTCCCCGATAAAGGACGAAAATCACTTCTTTTTTTCTAGGTCACATACTTATCATTCATTTTGTCTTATTTTAAATGCCAAAATTCAACTATATATCTCGTGAGTGTCTTTCCAAATCAGCTCTTACTACTCTCACCCGCGAATACACCTTAGGCCCACTGAAAAAACTGGAATTTCATGTAAACGTTATTTTTTTACTTTTAAATCCCCAAAAAAAAAAAAAAGAATTAATCCATGGGTCTAATAATTTTTATAATTGATCAGGAATAATCTATCCACTAGCTCATAATTAATCATAATTAATGAACTGATCACAGCAATAATTTCTTTCTTTATAGTACTCATTTTTGTTAATGTGCCATCAATACACATTAGTACTTCATTTTAATTTACTTTAATATCAAAATGGAAAGAAACTAAATCATTTTCTTAATTTTTAACTTAATTAATATTTTAATGTAATTACCTTTTTAACTCATTTTATATTATACCTCATTTTTTTCACATTTGAAAAGTATATTGAGATTTTTTTCCTTTCGTAAACAAAATGTTTTAATATTATAATAATTGGTAGGGTAGAAAAGTATATAATTAAGTAACCTTCCATTAGTGTTAAATTTATATACCCAAACCAATCAAAGTTCATTGATATGGTCTAACTTTTAAATTAATTAATTTGTAGTAGCCTTACGAGAATACTGATCACATGCATGGTAGTTAAATTCGGCCCGACTGGTTCAACTAGAAAATTCGGCAACTGATTACTAGGCCGAGTTTAAAAGCTCTAAAAAAAATTATTTTCGTGTTTGTCTTGAAAATCGGTCAATCCGATCGAGGTTAAACTGAATTGATCACTCAAAAAAAAAAAATTCAAGAAAAATGTTAAACATGGGATTTGAACTCAAGTTCAACATGTTGACTAATAAAACTTTAACCACTACATCAAAATCACGTTTGTGATACCAAATTAGAATATAAAAAATAAATATAAGATAAAATTTTAATTTATATATTTTTAAAATTTCTTATACTTTACAAAAATATTAAATTTTAATATCTGATCTTTAACTCTTTCTCCTGATCGAGTTTATAATCAGTCCGGATTTTAAAACCTTTCTCACATGAGAAATTGAAAAGTTAATATATAATATTTATAGTTGAGATAAGAATGAAAATAAGTCTAAAAGAATAGAAATTCTAAAATTATCAAAACGTGTTATAGTATAAGAGAAAAGAACTCACCGGGAGAACTCTTTTGTTTATAAGTTTTTATTAGTCAAATGAGTCCATGCAATGTCATTAATGGAATGTGATGGGTATGAGCGGTACTTTTAGCATTTGAGTATGAGATCGTTAGTTTAATTTTGTATATGAACAAATTAGCTGGTATAAAGAATTTTATCTCTTAATAAATTAATTAGCGTAAAAAAATTAATTTTAATCTAACAAGTTTAGAACATTCATTAATGGATAGGACGGTATAAAAAATATACTCTCTCCATTTCAGGTAATAAATACTCCCTTTGGTGTTAAAAGAATGTCTTCCTCGCATCTCAATATTCAGTAGGTTTAACACTAAAAATACAAATAAAATAAACAATAAAAATAAATCATAAAACGACGTTCTTTAAGCACCGGAGGGAGTAACATTCACTGGCCACAATTTTGAGTTTCAGAAGAGAACTTGTAGATTTGATCAAAAATATGTTAGCTTGTTTTATTGATTAGTGTGCAAAACCTTATCAATGTAAATAGGATACTTATTTCTCATTGCTTGATGCATAAATGTATGTAAAATTCTTTCATATGTAAAACATTATTTTCCTCCTTTTATAAAAATAGAAAAGAAAT
>NBIL01089626.1:0-16655 GCA_002752925.1 Viola pubescens var. scabriuscula | reverse complement strand
TTAATTTTGAGAAGAATTTAATAATATAAATAATGTGAAATTATGAAATAGACAAGATATATTTATTTAGATAAAAAATATGTATTTATTAATTTATTAAATGGAATGATAACTCTATTTTTCTATTTTTCCAATCTGAAAATGGAAAATTTTGAAATTACATGAACACACTTTTCTGTTTTCCAATGGAAAAAGAAAACAAGAAAAATTTAAAAAAAGAAAAAGGAAAAGGAAAAGAATTTTTCCCCACGTGAACAGCCCCTAAGAGCCCAAAAACTAACATGTTGGGCAAAATAATTTTTCACTACATAAATGGGTAAAAGTTATAATAATAGAAGATAAATTAAAACTTTGAACATTTAAGATGTTATTTAATATTTGATTTAAAACCTAATATTATCTGTTATTTGATATTTGATTTAAAACCTAATATTATTTGTTTGTATAAATTATTTATGTATAAATTATACTGTTTAAAATTTAAAATACACTATATTATAGACTTGGTTTTTTCGTTTCGTAATTTCTTAAAAACTCAGTCCAACCGCGGTCCAACCACAATTGGATTTTAAAAGTGTGAACTCTAATCCCGATCCCATTCTTAAAACATAACTCTACTATTACTTCTATGCAAAAACAGTAAAAATAAAAATATTTTAAATTTATTTTTTTGGCCGTTAACGACCGTTAGGGCGTTCACTCTTATGTATGGTGTATCGCAGGATCTGCTGTTAGTATTATTCGCGCTCCGCCAGTGAAGAAATCACACCGCGAGCAGCACACTACAGTCCAGAGGACGAACAACCGTGAGCCAAATTACATGGCATAATCTTTGAAATACTGTAGTTTCCAGCTGCTTTAACTGTAAGATTTGTACTTATTCTCTCAAGCCTACGAGATAGACCACCTTATCGACTCCTGCCGCGAAAACCCTAGAAAATGTCGGGCGGATTTTTCCGGGTACGTATTGATTTGGAAATGCAATTGTCGATTATCTTTATACCTTTTTTACTATCATGCAACTCTTGTTCTGAGTTGGCTAGAAATTGTGACTCCCAGATCTTGACTTCAAAATGATGATTTACTTGTGTGCATGCTTTATGTTTAGGGTACGTCTGCTGATCAGGACACCCGGTTCTCTAATAAGCAAGCGAAGCTGATGAAATCACAGAAGTTTCCCCCTGAATTGGAGAATCTGGTGCGTTTTAGTGTTCTGATTTAATTTAATTTAATTTAATTTTGGTGATTTGATTTGGTGAAGAATTTAATTAAATTGATCTAACTGCGAGTTTAATTTGAATTTTGATTGCTGTGTTTAACTTTTGCTATGTATATATGATGTGGTTTAACTAGGTGGATATGAGTAAAGTGAAGATGGATGTTATGAAGCCTTGGATTGCTAATAGAGTGACGGAGCTTCTTGGGTTTGAAGATGAAGTCCTTATCAACTTTATCTATAGCCTCCTTGATGTGAAGGTATTGAGCTTCTCCATTTACTTTTCTTGGAGGTGTAATTTTGCAATGGCTGTATGAATTAAGTGCTTCTGTTATTACTTCGGTGTAGGAGGTAAATGGGAAGGAGGTTCAAATTCAACTCACCGGATTTATGGAGAAAAACACTGGAAAATTTATGAAGGAGCTTTGGATCCTTCTTCTCAGTGCACAGAAAAATGAGAGTGGTGTTCCTCAGCAATTCTTGGATGCCAAAGAAGAAGAAACCCGGAAGAAGCAGGTTTGAAATGTTTTTGGTGTAATGAAAGTACTTATTAACGAATTAATGGAAGTGGGTTGTCCTATACATGACTCAGTGGTTTATTTGCAGGCAGAGATGGATAGGATAACAATTGAACTTCAGAAGAAGAAAGAGAAGGAGAATAGAGAACTTGAGCGCGAGCTATCAAAGAAGATGGTAATACTGACATTTTCATGCCAGAGTTAGAATGCCTAGATTTGGGTTTTAGGTTTTAACTTCAGTTTGTGTTTTCATGGCATTCAGCTAGCTTCTGCAATTATTTGGGTTCATGTCCTTTACCTCAAACTACTGTAGGACGGCGGGTTTGGAACAAAGGGAAGTAATGTTGCTGTGGAGCCAAACTCAAAGCAAATGCTGCTAAAGGATTCCAGTGGTCAACCCAAGGGCGAGAAGAAAACTGATCAGAGGAATGGCGTGAGTGGAAGGAACAGGTCAGGAGAGGTTGCATTTGGCTTTTCCACAGTATAGTTTACGAGGATAACTTTAAGACGTGAAATGCTGCTCCACTGTGGGGTTTAATATGACATTGTAATTTCAGTAAATGGAGTTATGTTTTGGTGTTAGCTTGTTATACAAGTGATCATCCCATTAACTTGACATACGAGTTGATGATGTGTATTTCATAAAGTTTGTTCACTGATAAGATCCATCTGACCTTGTCTTGATGTATTTCAAGTATGACTGATGACTGTGTTGGGTCTACATTGTTGGCATCTTTCTTTAGGGTAATTTATGTAGTGCAAATATTCAACCACAAATGCCTGTTTTATGTGCTTATTGCCCAGTTAGTGTGTGGAGCACAAGTACTTATTGTATACACCTCTTGGATTAAGATCCTTGTTCTTTACTGACTTATAAGGTTCGCCTGCTGATATGTATACTAGTAATGGTGCATAATCTTGTTGTTTTAAGCGACACAGTCCATCATTTGTGTCATTGTTTAGTAGCTAGCAAAATATTGGTTTATAATATTGAATTGGTCTGGGCGTATTGTATCTCTAAGCAATTTGCTTACATTAGGTCTCCATCATACAACATCAACACAATTCAGTAGGGTTGCTTCTGAAACTAGTACTAATGTACTAATTGCTTCTGCTCATTATAAGAGATTCAATAAGCATGTCAAATCAAATTAAAGAAGTCAATTTCAGCATTGATATTTTTTGTGAACTGTAAAATATATACAATTATCCTAAATGAACGTCAACATTTTTTTGGCAACATTTTAATTTGCACATCTTTTAGTTGTAGACTAATAATAAAACTTCTACAGGGTTTCTAGCTCTCATTCTGCTGATTGTTCACCTTCATCACCTGGGTAATTAATCCTTGCTGTTATAGCATTCATTAATTTTTTTGTTTGGATGCTTTTGGAAAATGGACTAGCTGACTAGGTCTCATGTGGTCTGATGCATTTGTTCACCGTCTCACATTAGCAAGTTGATTTCAAATTCAAGAAGTTATTCAGGGTATTTTTTGTATATACATGGCCATTAGTGGATTCTTATCATTCTATTTCCTCTGCTTGGGAAGAGAATCTTTCAAATGTAAAAAAGTTTGATAAGTTGGTGCTTGAATAAGTTGGAAGTCGTATCGATTTTTGGTTATTTTCTTCGCTATCTGAACAATTTTGTTTTAATGCATATTTTCAGTGCTGGACAGAAATCAAGGAGTGTTTCTAGATCACCCAAAGCACGGGGACATCAGTCACCAAGGAAACGACCTGTTACCTCTGTGCGTGGGCGTTCCCCCTCTGTCACGCCTTCTCCTCCAAGGAGATCCTCTTATTCTAGGCGAACATACAGGTTACCTTCACGAAGCATATCACGTTCTCCAGTGAGGTGCAGATTGCATTCTCCTGTTCGACGTCGGCGCTCTTCACCCGTGCAAGATAGATCATCTTCCCCCATACGTCGTCGATCTCCTTCACCTACCCGTCGGCGTAATAGGTCACGCTCTCCCATTCGACGCCGTGGATCACCGTCTCCCCTTAGACGCCGTGGATCACCGTCTCCCCTTAGACGCCGTGGATCACCGTCTCCCCTTAGACGCCGTAGGTCACCCTCTCCCCTTAGACGCCGTAGGTCACCCTCTCCCCTTAGACGCCGTAGGTCACCCTCTCCTGTACGACGCCGTAGATCGCCTGCTGTCCGACGGCGCAGGTCTCCTTCGCCGTTTGGTCGCAGGTCTCCTTCGCCGGTTCACCGCAGATCTCCTTCGCCGTTTGGTCGCAGGTCTCCTCCCTCGCACCGTAGATCGCCTCTTTCATCACGCCATAGGTATCAGAGATCTTCATCTGCTTCACCCCGTAGGTCTGCATCTCCAGTTGAATACATGTCACCTGTTCTTGCTCGCAAGAGATCTTCTTTTCCTCGCAGGTCTCCTTCACCAGATGCATCAAGTTCTCCATCTCCTATTCATCATAGCCCCCCTTCGCAAATGACAAAGAGATCTTCAAAGGAGCACTTGAGGTCACCCTTGCCATCTTCTGGGGAAAGGTTTAGGTATGATTGTGCACAGCTTATCTTACTTTCTTTACGAGTACCTTTCTCGCTAATAACTGTTTTAAAATGTACGTCACAGAAACCAGGAAAAGTTGTCTCCTGTATCACATCAAACATCTGATTCTTTGAGGTCACCGCGGAGAGCTGTTAAGGATCAGCAGCATTTACGAAATCGAGGTCCTGATTTGTCTCCTTCACGAAAGAGGTCTCCAATACGCTCAAAGTCACCGCCACTCATGGGGAATAGGAGTGCGAGTATAGATAGAAGGTACCTATTCTTTTTGTTTAGTGGTTTTTTATCAGTATGTTGAGTTTATTATCTTGATTCTCTTTTATATTTGATTGTCTCTTTATGGGTTTTTAAACTACTGGTGAAGGTCACCTAGTCCATTTGGCAGTCCAGAAAGACAAAGGGGACAAATTGCACGTGATGTCAGTAAAAGCCCACCTCGGAATGGAAGAGAACAGAAGCCTCATCACCACAGTCCACAAACCAACAAAGAGGGTGCACAAGCTGATCACACTTGGTTAGATTTTGACTTTAACTTCTTGTTCTTTTAAGTCTGTGGGATGTTCCCTTAATTGTTTTCTTCATTTTCCCACTTCTTAATGGTTTTATGATTTCTTTTGTAGGGAGGGCAGGGATTGTAAATCAGCGTCTTCGCATAGGCGATCTGGGAACGAAGCCAACATTGCTAAGAAGAAAGATTCTCTAGTGGAGGTTCATTATAAGGATGAGCACTCTACTGAACCAAGGAGTCGGTCCAATTACATGGAGTCCAGGAAGAAAGACCAGGAAGTGAAGAGGTATACTCGTCTATACTCGCATCTTGCTTCTTTATTTTGATAAAGTTTCCTGGCAGGTGAACTAAATGAGAAATTCGGTGTTTTGTTTCGTTCCTGACAGAGGGATGACTTCTGGGTTGGTGGCTTGTCCTGAAACTATTGATGGACTCAAGTCCCCAGCCATGTATAAGGACTCTCAGATGCAGGACAAGCAGCTCACATCACTTGCACAAGTAGATAAAAGGTCGGAGGAGCATAATCATGTATGTTTGATCAATGTCAAGGATAGTGATAGAGACCATAAGTCAGTGTTGATTGAAAAAGGTGACGGTGTCAATGCTGGTGGTGCAATTAACTCTGGTTCTGAGGAAAGTGATAAGCACAGACCTGAGAAAAAGGAAAAACGAAAGCATAAAAGATCACATCGGGAAGAAGTGGCTTCAGATGATGACAGCTATGGTTCTGAATATGAGGATAAGAAAGAGGCTAAGAAGAGGAGGAAGGAGGAAAAAAAATCACGCAAGGAGGAGAAGCGTCGTCGGCGTGAGGAGCGACGTCGTAGAAAGGAAGAGCGGCGTGCTGAGAAGCTGAAATTCAAGGATCGGAATGAGGAGAATTCTTCTGGTGATGACGATTCAGGGAGGAAAAATTTGTTTCCTAGTGATGACGAAGAAACACATTCTGAGCAGAAGAAACTTGAGATTGAGTTAAGGAACAAGGCGCTTGAATCCCTTAAAGCAAAGAAGGGAATTAGTCGCTAAATTTGTTACTGTGCCGAACGCCGTGCTCTTATTTTATCTTTTTTGATGTTAAACTATTTGTTTTATTTTCTGGGAGCTTTTCTATGGGAGTTTTTTTTATATATTGGCAATTGTTTAATGTAACCTGTGTTTACTGCTGGCAGCTGAAATGGGTAAATGAGGATATCCTGAGCTTTTCTGTTGAGTGCACCTTTATTCCAACCTTGCTGCTTGGTTTTCTGGTAATTATTGTCTTCCCCTCAGTTGGGAATCTTTTAGTCTTTTTAGCAGATGTTGTGAAGAGATCTGAGTTTTCTGATGGTTGCTTTTCCTGCTTGTTGTCTGTTTCAATTGTCTTTTTATTATTGTTTCACTTGTGTGAGAGTCTAGTCTGTTGGATAAACTTGTATTCTTCAGGCATAAAATCATTGGACAAAATACATATAGGTCTGTTACGGTTTGATTAATGTGAAGTTGGTACTAAATTGGCTTTCTGGTCGATTGGTAGATGAAATTGTTGTCAACTAGATGACTTGCTAGAGCAAACCATGTGCAGATCCACATATTGAACACAATTCAGGTGAAGTGTTTTCTATTTATGTTTTTTTTTTGTTTTTCTTTCAACAATGTCAATTGGTGAATCTGCTATATTATTAGAGGCTGCTTTCTTATTTTGTTTTGGTTTACCCTCAGTATGGATGACAGCTTGAGAGTTGTTCCTGGGACATTGTTTTCTATAATTCACCATGGTGCTATAGGTCTCGAGCTCGCTTGTGCTGGTGTTGATATGTGCACAAAGTTTATACTGATGATATTGTCATGTATAGATGTATTATGTCTCTTCTGCTTCTAACAAGGTACTGCTTTATTTTTTAGATGCAAGTATGGGCAAGTGATTCAGCTATTTTTATGATACTAATAAAAAAATTTTTTTTTTTGGTTTAGTCAAACATTTGAATATCCTTTCGTCACCCCGCTTTGGATTTATTTTTTCTTCACTTTTTCTGAAGCATGGCAAGTTTTGTGGCTTCAGGCCAACAAGGAAAAGGTGTGGGCCTTTTACATCATTCTAGGGTGCCCTTTTTAACCTTACGTTCTATATGGTCAGTTGATCCTTTGCTTTCATGGTTCAATCTGTTAAGCTGAGATGTCAGCTTTTGTTGATGCGATTTATGCGCAATCTGTTTTTACCTGAGTCTTCTTTTCTGAAGAAGAGCACTACTGGCCTCATAAGATTGCCAGGAATGAAAGATGCTTATATTTTATTTTTCTGTACTGCTTGCCTTGTTAAGGCTTCTGTTGACTCAAACTCATCATATGTTTGGTAATAACATAACACAGGCATATTTAGGCATTGAAATATGTCATGTTACTTGCAAAAGGTGTCCTAGTGACATTGAAATCTTTTCGCATGATAGTATAGCAAATTGTTACATGGACAAGAAATTAGAGATGCTAGTGCACAGACAATTAAGCTTCATAGAATCCTGGATCCAATTAGAGATGCTAGTGCACAGACAACTGGGTGAGTGCCCACAGTTGAGTGGTTGTTCATTGGCGGTGAGGGGTTGACTGGGATTGTGGAAATGGAAGGTCAAGGTGGCTTGTTAGCAAATACTAGGTATTGGGCTTGGCACTTCGTAAATGGACAACCATTATCAGTAAGTGGTCAATCAGCCATGACTTGAGTTAGGTGGGTTGGGAGGTTGGTTGAATTGGCATTGAGTGCCCAACTAGTGGTGAGATTTTTGGCTGGTGACTGTTGATGATCTACTGATACAAGTTGTGGAAACCATCGATGTGGGCTCGAGTTATTAATCATGGTTGTTTGTTGAGATGTTGAGTGATTGTCGGTTGATACTTTCCCATTGGTGATGGGAGGTTGACTTTGGACAAGGGTGACATTGCCTGGGTAGTTAGGAGGTGATGATCGTGGATGGCTATAGAATGTGGCTTTAGAGAAATGTGAATTGAGTGGCTGGCAATTTTATTTGATACAATGTGAAATGTGAAAAAGGAGAAGTCCTTATGAAATCGTACTTTATTATTTTTTTGCAAAAAAATAGTCGGAGCCCAATTTTTGGGTTTTCTGTCACGATAATGTGTATGACTGACTATTCGTTGTTTGGGTAAAGTTAAATTGATATGACTTGTGATGTGGCCGCGATACAATTTTCCAGCAGTTCATTATAGCTGCTGTGGTAGTCTGTCTGTGTTTTGTGCAAGTTTGATACGTTTTTGCAGCAGATTTGGTTTTTGCTTGTATTGTGCACTAGTGACTGCTAATTGGAAGTTCTGAGACGTGACTTGTGAGCACCTTAGCGCTTCTTCCTTGTATAGAGTGTGCTCTAAGCTGTAAGCAGGATCAGATTCGTACGTGGTAGATTACCTGATTTGCTTTCACCAGTAGTTGGGGTTTGGAACAGAAAACTTGTTCATTTGCATGAATAGAAATTAGTAGTTGTATGCTAGTCGAGTGAGTGATGCGAGAACCCTATTCAGTTGCTCTATTCTTCTGTCGGCTGTTAGCAGCCACGTCGCTGCTCCAGGAACCGTGCTGCCTTAACATTTTTTTGATTTGGCTGCTAAACAGTAAGGACCCAACAGGCAACTGACATTTGACTTGTCTACAAGAATGCCATCTGTCATTCATGTGGTTATTAGGGTGTGTTCTTGTATGCTCGTGTTGATCCGCTAACAATTTATCAATTGGCAGTGCTTTAGTGAATTTAGGGACACTTGTGACATGGTTGCTATTTTTTTGGGACGAGAACTTTAACACTAGAGTTGTAATGTCTTGCCACTGGAGCAAAAACTGGTGCTGCGGCTGAATTACAAACACTCCTCGAGCATCAGATACGGCATTTGCCTTTTTCAGTCTCTGTTAAACTGTCTATGCAATCGCGTAATCTCTTGTTATTTTGCTGCAAATGTACCGCCTGCAAGGGGAAAATTCTAGCGTGCTTCTACAGTGTTGTCATATCGTATCCCCTAATTACGATCGTGTGTCAATGTTAGGATAGGATCCGTCACTTATATTAGTAGGGAAGTACTAAAAATTACCAATCTGCATGATGTGACAGATTAATCTTGTGATTACTGTGGTGACTCAGCAGCTATTTTGATTGGCTGTAATGTAATGCTTTTTCCCTTGCGGTTCAGCAAATTTCTCGAGTGGATTGGATAAAGTTGTGATTACGTGGGACATGTTTATTTGCTAGCCGTCCCTTACCTCCCCATCCTGATAATATCCATAACAGAAGTAGTGCCACAGAGACAAATGGTGTGCAAGGAAAGAAGTAGAAGTACCAAAACAAATGGATATAGTGAGATTTACAGAAAACAACATTGTTTTCATGCAAAGACGAACATAGACTTGAAGAAGATTGTCTTTGGGGTTTCATGGCTCCAACTCTAACCTCCCATTCATTCCTCCTAATCACCACACCCAATTCAAGATTATGTTTCAAGAACTCGAGAAGATTGTCAGTTGTTGCCAAAGGAGGAGGAAGCTTCTCCCCTTTTAAGTTTGGCAAATCCAAAGACGATAGCAGCTTGTCATCGGACACTAGCACCAAACCCGAGGGCTCCGCCAGCATTAACTCGAATCCTTTTGGTTTCAATTTTGGCAAGTTACCTGATGTGAACTCATTGGTGCCTGTTTTGGGGCAGTCTTCTTCTGGTCTGTCCTTTGGAAACCAAAGAAAGAAAGACCCCAGCACGGTTTTTGTGGCTGGGGCAACCGGGCAGGCTGGTGTTCGTATCGCTCAATCTCTGTTGCGTGAAGGTTTTAAGGTTCGAGCTGGAGTTCCTGAGCTTGATGCTGCTCAGGAGTTGGCTCGTCTCGCCGTCCAATACAAGGTAATTCATTCATTAGCTACACTCATAACAACCCAAAAGTAATGTGGTCAATCTGAATTGTGATTTTTGATTTCATTTTCACAAGGAAAAGCTATGTTTTGTGTTGGGGTAACTAAGTTAGTAGATGCAGTGGAATTAGTGCTGGTAATTCGACATGTAAGTATTACGTAAGCCACTAGGATTGGGCTAGTAGTGAGTGGTTCGAGGGTCTCTTAATGAGGTTTATATCAGCCTATCAGTAGAAACAGATTTGTCACTCCATGGAGGATTGAACACATTGATTGGTGAAGTTAAAAGAAGACAAACTAGAAACAGGAACGATAGGAATTCTTGACTATTCATTGGTATTGTAGTGGTTTCCTTGGTTACAGACTGTATCCTGATAGTGTGTATCCTCTGTTAAATTTTAGTCACAAGAAGCAATGTACATGCATGTTTTCGACAGTGACAGTTTCCATTGCTTCTTGCTTTCTGCAGATCATATCAAAAGACGAATCAAATCGCCTCAATGCTGTTCAATCCACCTTCAATGACGCAGAGGCGATTGCTAAAGCAATTGGTAATGCAAGCAAAGTTGTTGTCACAGTTAGCCTCGGGGAGAATGGTCCAACTTCTGCGGTCACCGCAACTGATGCATTGAATGTTGTCCAGGCAGCTCAGCTTGCCGGAGTTGGCCATATTGCTATAATCTGTGATGGGAACCAAGCTTCTACTTCAACTTACAACGTGCTAGATGGGTTCAAAACATTCTTCGACAACCTGTTCTCATCATCGCAGCTTAGCGTACCTGAGCTCTTGCAAAAAGTAATTGAAACAGATGTTAGCTACACTTTCATAAGGACAAGTTTGACCGCGGATTTTTCACCAGAGAGTTCTTATAGTGTTGTTGTCTCAGCGGAAGGAAGCACCAGTGCAGACGACTACAAAGTAATGTAATGTATCTAATTGTTTCTGTTTTGTTTTCGCTTTTTGTTTTTCTTGGTGTATGATCATAGCTCTTCGAACATCACTCATCCCTTTGTTTTGCTAATAACTGATAGGTAGCAAAATCTCAGATAGCATCTGTGGTGGCAGCTGTTTTCTCCAATACAGAAGTGGCAGAAAATAAGGTACAACGATTCATGGTTATATTCTTGACTCCTAATTCCACCTAAAAACGAACGAAGAAGGAAACTAAAAGAAAGAGAGAGATCATAGTGAAAAACATGTTCCGAAATTAAATGAGTTATAGATGACACCGAATATCTCTGTTGTTCAAAGTGTTTTTCGATATAATTGCATGAATTCAGTGGAATCAATTACACTCATGCGGCATGATTTACCAATTGTTGGTTTAAATATGAATTAGGTGGTAAAAATCTCTACAAGCCCGTCGGCAGCTTCTAGGCCCGTGGATGAGCTTTTCCGGTAACTAGTTCTGGTCCTTGTTTCTTTTCCATGCATCAGGCAAGGATTCAACTGCATGTACTTACAAAAAGGACTAATTTTGGTAACTGGTGATTGTATATAGTGCTATTCCTGAAGACAAAAGAAGAAAAGTTTATGCAGAAGCTCTTGCAAAGGCACAGGTTGAGGAAGCAGAAAGGGCAGCCACGGAGAAAGCACGCAAAGCAGCTGATGCAGCAAAGAAGCTTGAAGCAGCAAAAACGTTTTCTGCAGCAGAAGACAAAGCAGGCAGTGAGGCTGTAGAGACTGAAGGGAAGCCAGAGGTAGCAGTAGAAAACCTGTTAAATCGAGCGAAAGAGATTAGTTCAGGATTCTCTTGGGGGAACTTAAGTTCCCAGATTGCAACTGCAGTCCAGAAGAGCAGTGACAGTGAGGAGAAGCCGAAAGCGCAACTCGCAACTGTCAGAGGACAGGCCAAGGCTCGTTCTCTGACAAGCCAGACAGCGGTAGTCAAACAACCTACATTCAAATTTGGTGGTTCGAAAGCGAAGGCGCAGCCGAAACCAAAGGCTAAAGAGACTAATGCAAAACCAGAAGTGAGGAAAGTGTTTGGTGGGTTGTTTCAGCAGGAAACCATATATGTAGATGATGTCTGAAATGGTATCTTCTTTTCTTTCAGTGCCTCTTTTTGGTGACGATTTTGTCGTCAAAAAGTCTGTAAGATTATTGTTTATTATTTTCGAGTCTAGGCAACAAAAAAATCTGTACTGCTTTAAGGTTTTCAAACCATTTTGCAAATGGCATAAATAACATGTCTTCAATTTGTCGAAAACTATTTTTTACAGAAATTATGTCGCCAACCAACTTCAGATTCAAGACACCATCAAAAGTCTAACTTAGCCGCTAAAAAAAACAAACGTAAACCAAATGTATAGCGTAATACTTCTATTTTTACTTTCGTAAAAAAAACCGAACTCTATTATTAATCAATATTATTGTAGAACGAAACAAAGATTTACTTAGTAAAAATATTAGTACTTCTAGCACGTTTCTTTATTAGTCTCGATAATAATTGTGATATTAAAGCTCTCATAATTTATGTACCCATGGCTTTCCAAACTGACGTGAACATAGAACAAATAGAAACCTAAGATTTTCAAAGCTTTTTGGGGCAAAAATGACATCAAGTTCTACAAACACCATTGCTACTCATGCTCTCTACCGAAACATCACACCCTCGATTTCTCCTTCCGTGTGGATCAATAGCTAAAACTTATTTGTTGGACCTGAGGGGAAACCAAAAAAAATGCATTTATTAGGAAAGCTAAATACAGTTATTGATTTTCAAGAAAAGACAAACAATGGGAGCAATATAGCCCTAATTTTTCTTCACCAACCACAGCCAATAAAACAAAGTGGTCAATGGAAAGTAGTAGAACCATTGGAGTTATGGAAGACATCAAATATAGAAGCAGGTGCGAGTCCTTCAATTGCATGCAGGCTTTCATATATTGCGAAAGAATATGCTAAATTGAGTAAAAGAAGAAAAACCGAGAAACTTGACAAGAACTAGAGCATGCAGGGACGCAGCATAATTAACTAGCGAAGCAAATGAACTTATAGAGAAATGAAGACCCAAAGCAACACCAAATTCTCAAACTTGAAACTTATGCATTGAAATTCACCTGCTAATATATGAGTCATCTTCAGTATTGACAACTATTTCTTCACCTGGCTCCAGATATCCTGGTACCTGCGCATTTCGAAAAAATATTGATAAACAACAGAGCTTTCAAGATGTCAGTGAATAATGGATCTTACTTTGGTTCCCTGGTTCTAGTTATTGAAGGGTTCAACTTGTGAGCATGATGGGTTAAGAACCTTCAAACACATGCACACAAGAAAAGCTGTGTACATTTTTTCCCAAAGACAATGCAAGTTTAAGTTGAAACAACATATATATAGATCCTAATATACTTTCAAACTTGCTACCATTCATCTCAATACCAAGTCCAACATTTTATAGCCTACATATAGAATCTACTTGGTGTGCATCTCAACATTTCTTTTTTACTCCAGAATAATCACAAAAGGAAAGTGACTGACTTACTTGAATAGTGAGACCATTGTCCAGTAAAGCCCTTTTATACCTGCAATATAATGAAATAGTTGAGAACAAAGTCCTGAGGTTATAAGCAAAAAAGTTATCATGGAGTTCCAAGCAAAAGAACGCACAATGTCAAGAGAGTAAAACGCTTTCACGAAGCACATTGAACATGATGCATGCATGCTTTGAGTCCATATATTAAACTACTTATGCTAACGTAAAGAGCATAGCTATGCTGAGTCCACCATGCACACATCATTTGGCATATTTATGTATACGCAGATTTTTTTTTCTTCAAAAAATCACAACATGAACCTTAGTAACAATAGAAGAGAATCTAGAAATATTAGAACATACCTAGGTGTGATTGTAGTTCCCTTCATTGAAATTTGTGTCTCGTTAATACGGCAGGTCACTTGTTTTGGAACAGATCCAGACAAAGGCCTCCCATCGTACATTTGCAATTTAGTTTTCATTTCATCTGCTCACCATGAGAATGATACTTTGTTTAGGTAGAATACATCAAATGTGGCAGCTAACAATACGTGATGTGATGAAGAGATGAAGGTGAAATCTTTGCAACATATTCAATATTCAAGGATGAATCAGATGGAGAGTGCTGATAAGTCTTAACCCATGAAAACACAAACTAAAAGAGCCTCACTCAATTTCCTGTAGGAATTGGCGGGTCAGTTAGAGTCTAATTATTTATTTTGGTACAAGAGTCATTCTTTACCATGTGTTTTAAGGATGCTGTTCTACTTGACCATACATACACAAACAAAATCCATGCTTAATGTTAAGGGCCTTTTAAACTTCACAAGAAACTTAACATCCCACAAAAACAAGTGCAATAGAAAATTTCAAAGGAACTCATCAGAAGATATAAAAGAAAAACCTTATACAACAACAAAGAAAAAGTACGAAGTCCACAATATGCACCATAAAACACCAATTCTTAAGGCTACCAACCTTTCAGGTATGCACCAGCCTTGCCAAACACGCTCACTGGCACCTCTATTTGCTCTAAGCTTTCAAGGCTAACAAGCATAATTAAGGAAGACAAAATAAAATAAAATAAGTTGATAGCAGGTGCATGTTTTTGCTTAAATCAGCAAAATCTTTGAAAGGAAGAGTTCCTAGAGAGATAAAAAGAGGACAAATAAAAGTACCTCATCAAATATGCTGTTCCATTTTCCACATACAAACATGTGAAAGATTTGTCCTCCACAAATACCCCTGCAGCAATTTATTAATTTGACTTTCAACGTATTCATGAAACAGGAAAAGAATAGTGGATCGTCACTGTTACAAGAGAATCTTAATGCATTTTAACTGAAATGGCTGCAAGTTATTCAAATTGCATACAACATAAATCAACAACTGACAATTAATCTGCAACGTTTTCTAAAATCAATAAATCATGTCAAAAGTGTGAAGAAAAGACAACACATGGACGACGCAAGTAATAAGTTAAACAAATGCCAAAAGAAAAGGTAACATGCTTGACACATTACATATACAAATAGGTAGAGGGAAACGTTTCTGATGTAACAAAAGAAGAAAACAAATTTAAAGTAATTGAGGAAGCATTACTTTCAACACCCTCATCTGCACCAAAGCGCATGTTTTGTTTACTTCCGCTGTCAACATCACGAAGCTCTATCTATGTCAAAAAACAAAAAAAGGCACACAGACAAAAGAAAATTACCATGAAGTGGACAAAACTCATCCCAACTAAAGACAATACACAAAAGCAAGCTAGTTTAGCTTCAATCTTCTACTTTTTTTCTCATAAAGATACTATAATCATGAATCATTTTCCAATGAGAAAACAATAGAAATACCGTCAATATTGCTCCTCCTCTACCACGCTGCTTCTGCTCTGCTTCTAGCACCTAATAGTCCCCAAGCCGAGTGAGCACATATCATATAGATGTAGATAGTGATTCATTCAAACCTGTTATTTTGATAATTAAAAGACCCAAAAAAATAAAATTTCCAGTAAACAATTACCTGGTAAATTCTTCCTGCAGCATATATTTGTGTTGTTCAATAGAATTACCACAGCAAAAGGTATTTTGTAAAATAAAAAAACTGTCAGTAACTTGCAAAGTAATAAAAGTAAGAGTAAGTAAAATAACGTTGACCTGATTTTTCAATGACATTTCCAACCCTTAACTGCAACAGAAAAACAAATAAATGGATAAATTTGCTAGACAGTGAATATTTTGAGTGACCAAAAGTTGAAGGGTTCAGTTAGTTTACATGAGAGGCATTGACTCTAACACCGCGATACTGAATAGCAGACCACGGATTTGCATGGACATTGGGGATTATGGTGGAGGAATGACAGTTGAGAGATGATAGCAAGTGAGTAGAGCAACTCGTCCGAGTAGTGAAAGTTCTTTGCGAATAAGAAGCTGCTGCAGCAACAACGGAGGAAAGGAGTGCTCTAGAGAGTAGTGTCTTCTTGCTTGATTGCAGAGCTTGCATTCTTTTCTTTTTTCTCTTTTACTTGTTAAGCTTGATTGATTGTTAAAATGACAATGGTTGGTCAAGTGCGCGCTTGGTTGCAAGAAAAAAATCATATCTTAAGTTGAGATGAAGCATGAAAATTGATAGCTTAATAAAGTGAAATGGAATCCACACACAAAAAAAGGGCAAAACATTGCAGATAAATTCAATTTAGCAAAAGAAATAACATCAATGTATTTATCATTTAGAAATACAGAAGAGAATCTCAAGATTATTTGGGGTGATAAGCAATCCAACTGCAGATATGAACTAGCTAAGATGGCATTCTTTCCATTCTATTACAGATTCTATTAAAAATTGAAGCTCACCTGGACTAGCGCGGTTGCCGGAGATATTGAAAGGGGGCCGGGAAAGTGACGCAGGAGGAGTTGTGGGATTTATCTGTGAAGATGCAGCAACAGCAAGGAGCGGTGTTGTCAGCTGGAGGAGAGTGCTCGTTAGAGAAGGAGAACAAGAATTGCGTTTGTCCAGACGGCGGTGATGCTTGAGTCATGAGTGCATGAAAGAAGAAAAGAGTGATGTCGTTTTATTTTTAACAGAAAAGGACGGTGTCGTTTAGTGGTTCATAAATGATTTTTTTTTGCTTTTTGATATATGGTTAAAATATGTTAAAATGAGATCTCTTTTTTAAACTTTAGTGGAAACTACGTTCATTTTTAAACAATTTTTATTTATCAGTTGAGATATTCACACCCGATATTAAGGCCCCGTTTACCTAGAAGAATTTTCTTTTTGAAAATTTGCTGTTTTTCTGAATTTCGAGAATTTTATTTTCATTATGAAAACTGAAAAACGTATTTACTTCGCGCTTTTTCCTGATCAGAAAAACTGGAAAACGCGTTTACTTCGCAGTGAATGTAAAGAATTTCCTGATCTGAAAACTGAAAAACGTGTTTACTTCGCGCGCGTTTTCATTTTTTGTGGAAAACCGAAATTTTTTGTAATGAAAAGAAGAAATCATTTGAAAATTTAATAGTCAT
>NBIL01089623.1:0-11397 GCA_002752925.1 Viola pubescens var. scabriuscula | reverse complement strand
ATTCTATGACAATGGACTGATTTATTATATTAACGTGTCTTGTGGTTATTTATTTAAATAAAAATAATAATATAACCTAATTAGGAAAGGATAAACTTCAATCATGTATGTTATGTCTTGTCTTTGACTTTTGTTTGTATCCCAAGCATTAACCTTGCTATTTTCTTTTAAACAAATCAAAGACTACATTATCCTTTATTTCTTTTAATGATTTTAAAAATAATTTAATTTTAATTTATTTAACTTATTTTTTTCATCACTATTTATTTCGTTTTTTCTAGTTAGTTATAGAAATATATTAATTTAATTTTAACCAACTTTTTTTGTTCTTATGAGTGATGATAAATACGATATAAACTTAATTAAGTAAAAATATTTTAAGAGAATAAAAAAACCAAAGAGAAGGTAGAATAAGTTGGTCCATATCATGTATATACAACTTTAGAATTGTGAATAATAATTACAGGAGGCAACATCATGCAGCTGCCCAGATTTCGCCTCCATGAGGCGCTTTACTTTTAGGACACCTACAGACTACAAAAAGGAGAAAGGAAAATTTCAAAATAGTCAAAAATAACAAAAAGATTTAAAAAGATTTTTTTAAAAAAAAGTATTGAAATTTTTTACCCATATTTAAATAAAATTATTAAATCTCCATTTTTTTAATAAATTAAAATAAACTATAAAAAACTTCAAAAAAATAGTAATTAAATAAAATTATAAAAAACCTAAAAAATTGATCTCTATTTTTATTTATTTTTAATGACTCTTTTAACGGCAATTGAATTTTTTCTAATAATATTTTTTAATAACTAAAAAAAAAAGTAAAAATACATTATCCGTTTTTTCTGATTTTTTAATATATTTTGGATTTTTATATAATTTTAAATTTAATTTTAATAGCTTATAAAAATTAAGTTTTTAATGCATCATCAGAGTTTTAGACGGAAATTCTAACGAGATAGATTAAAATTTGAGGGCTCAAATATCAGGAATTAAAATGTAGGATTATTTATATCTCAAGGACCTTAATATTTTACCTTTTGTTTTTTTACTTCACTAAGGTGGTAATTTTCTTCCCCAACAAATTGTCTCTATAATCCATCTAAACTTCTAAAGGAGAATGGATTTTGGAACAGTGCTTGCTGCCAGGCCAAAATAGCTGACGTTATGATGACGTTACCTTTGTTTTTTCTTTTCTTTTCAAACTTTTATTAGTTGATTAATTAGTTCATATGTTTGTAAAGTTTTTTATATACACCCTAGTTAAGTAATGTAATCCTTGTATTATATATATTTGGGTCAATAGTAGCAACACTCTCTCTCAACTATTTTTAATTCGTAAAAAATATCTCCAACTAACGTTTTTTGGATTTCACCCCGTGAATTATTATTTCTTTGTGCAAGGAACCATTTTCGTTTGTTTTTCTGTCCTAAACCCTAGCAACACATTAAATAATAATTTATAATATTAAAAAGATTCAAAAATTAAACAAAAATTCAGAAAAAATTATAATAAAATCTTTAAAATCAGGAAAAACTATAATAAAACATAAAAAAAACTAAAAATATAAAACTAAAAAATATACAAATTAATAAAAAAAAGATAAACTATAATAAAAATATTAAAAATACTAGAATATTGGTCCAGTTCCAGCTGTGAAGTTAGACGGGTCTGGGCTAGACCCATCAAAAGTTGGACTCGACAAAAATAAAGGTTCATGGGCAAAACTGTTCATGGTTGGTTTTTGTTTTTTAAAAATGCAAAAATATTAGACGGATAAGTAAAAAACCCTGGACAAGTTAAAGTAAAAAGATATTGATATTTGATAAGTACAAAATAAAACACAAATTAGTGAAATTACAAGTAAAAAACTACACTCTTTTTTTAGCTGGGAAGATTTAACGAGTCCAGTATCTGATTTAGTCTAGTTTTATCCTTATACGGGACGGATCATTCTTAATTAGCAGAGATGAAATCATTTCACAATGAATTGTTATTGTTGGATTTTTAAAAGAAAAAAATGATTTCATTTCATTTTTGGAATATCTTTAAGTATAATAGAAATGAATTCATATATAACTGTTTGACTAAAATATCCTAAATTAAAATGTCTTACGTTGTCAAACTATGCTACACTAAATATGTACAATGTAATTGTTTTTGTTTGATTTTCAAAAGAATTAAAAATCATCTCAAACTGAGATTACTAGTTATATTTCTTCAATTAAAAAATGTCAAAATTCTAAAGTAATAGTTATACTTGAAATAATTGGTTCTTATAGTATAAGGTCCTCTTATCGAATCAAACCATCACCAATATCAGTGCTAATTAAACAATAATTTTGTCAGTGCTAATGAACACCTGCTATATCTATAATTAAAATGTCTTACCTTTGACATTTTGTAATAATCAGGTTTTCAATTTTACTACTTCTATGTAACAAATAAAAGATTCGTGTAAGACTCGAAATGTGCAATAAATTACTTCAAAAAAAAAATGATGTCGGGGATTTGGATCATCTTTATATGTATAAGTTATAACTGATGAGTATATCATTATGTTAAAAATCCTCATCAATATATTAAATGGTGTATATCAATTTTTTTTCCTTTTTACCAAAATTTCTCACAAAATTATATTATTATATAGAAATATATATTATAGTATTTATATACTATTATATCATTATACATGAATATAATTACTATTAGTATATAATGTATAAAAATAAACATTTTATAAATGATGTTTAATAAATATGTTATGTCATTATATAATATTGTAAATATTATTTACTATGAATAAATATACACTAATATTATATAGTATATAATTATAAAATATACTAATAATATATATATTCTATAATAATATATGAAATGTTAATATAATAAAATGCTTTATTATACCATATCATAGTAAAAAAATTATAGTATTAATACATAATGTATTAGAAAATAATGATGTATTATTAGAAATATATTATTACATAATAATTATTTGATTATACTATTATTTGTTAGTATCACATACAATCTTATTAAGATACAATACCTACTTATAAGGGATAATTTTATCGTAACAATATAGTTTATTTATTATATAATACGTTAATGTATATTAAATATATAAATATATAATTTTTTTGCAAGTTACAAATAATAGCTATGAGACATTTTTGAGAATTTAGAATTACCTTTTGTAAGGAATCCTACCAAACCCCACCTAATACTACAATTTACTACTCCTGGGATTGATTTCAATGAATAAAGAGTAAGGACGTGGCGTGTCGAGGGTCTCTAAAAATTGGATAAATTGTTTAGATTCTGCCATGCTCTGTCATCCTCTTCCTTCTCTAGTAGAGACTAGAGAGGGTGGCAGAGAAAACAGTGGCCTCTTTCTTGATTCCAGAAATCGGAATCACCGCACAAGATTGGAGAAGATAGAAGCAAGCAACAATGTTGAATCAAGGTTTTTTAGTAGAATCACCATTATTACTACTCCACACCCTTCCCATCACTCCTACTCACTACCATCATCCTCACCTTCATCTACGACCTCTCTCCACCTCTAATACTACAACAGCAACAACACACCAATCACTCCCCATCTCCGCCGTACCCCGCAAGACCTTCCGCTGCTACGCCGCTCAATCGCCGCCCGACGAGGTAGGTTTTCGAATTGAAATTGGGACCTTAATTTTTCTTTCTTTTCTTGTCTGTTTGCATGTTCCTATTGGACCACTCACAAGCAAGCAATTCCTCTGTACAAAATATCTTGGAGATATGCTCTAGTTTAAATTACATTTTAGGTAACTCTGTCATTCATATTTCAAATTTATATATTTGTAAAGAATAGAGATAATAAGTTCTGTATAGGATAAGGTCTGCATAGGATAACTTCTATCTTGTTATTCCTTGTATATCTCAATTGTGTATATATACAAGTTACCATCAATTCTCTGCTATTCTCTTATTTCAACTGTTCCAAGTATTGAAATGAAATGCACATTTGTGAAGGTTGTTAACTATAAGAGCAACGATAGTAATGATGATGATGGCGGTGGTGGTGGTAAGGGGCAAAGAATGCTACTTCGAAGATTCTGGAAAGTGGCTGCCCCGTATTGGTTCTCTGACGATAAGGTTCAGGCAAGATTGCAGCTGGGTGCGGTGTTTGCCCTCACTTTGGCCACCACTGGCATTAGTGTCGGCTTTAGTTTCCTTGGCCGTGATTTCTACAATGCGCTTGCCAGTGAGTCCACCCCTTCCATCCCCTGCCCTTGCATTTCTTTTCACCTTTAATCTCTCTTTTTTTTCTTTTTTTTTGCCTTCCAGCCATTCATCGTTGTTAATATTAGTGAATTTGGGTTTTTAATTTGGATGCAAGACAAGGACCAAGAACAGTTCACCAAACAATTACTATACTACCTTGGAGGATTTGCTGGAGGAATCCCGGTGAGCACCCAATATAAAAAATCAATATTGCTTCCTCCACTTGCTTAGGTATTCCCTCTTATTTATTTATTTTCCAAAATTTCATACCTTTTCAATGCTGTAGTTGTTTAAATAGCCACCTTGTAGGATAGACTACTACATGATCTTTTTGTTACGTTGTTGTCTTGACATCTATAGTTTGAATGCTGCAGTACTTGTGTTTGTTTTACCAATTTCCCCCTCTTATGTATGCAACCTTTGGCTGTCTTTAAAGCTGCCATAGCTTTTGTATTAATTGCCTTCTATTTGTACATTCTTTTCTGTACTCCTGTTTATCATTATTCCGCAGTTCTTCGTGCTCAGAGATTACGCAAAAGAGGTTCTTGCTTTGAGATGGAGGTCTTGGATGACAAAATATTACATGGAACGCTATCTTAAAGATCGGACATTCTACAAAATTCAATCTCAATCCATCATTGATAATCCAGATCAGCGTATTGTTGATGATCTTAGCTCTTTCACCGGGACAGCCCTTTCCTTCTCACTGGGACTTTTTAATGCCACCATAGATTTAATATCATTCAGCAACATCTTGTATGGAATCTACCCCCCACTGTTTATTGTTCTCCTTGTGTATTCTCTCGGTGGAACAGCTATTAGCATCTATCTGGGAAGGGTAATATTCTTGTCTTCATATCATCATGACTTCCAATAAACAGTAATGCATTGCAAAAGATAGTGAATAATTAAGTTGCTTCAAAACTGTTCTCTTTCTTTTTCAGGGATTGGTTAATCTAAATTTTTTGCAAGAGAAAAAAGAAGCAGATTTTCGATATGGGCTTGTACGTGTTCGAGAGAATGCTGAATCAATTGCTTTTTATGGTGGTGAAGAAAATGAAATGCAACTTCTACTTCAGCGTTTCAAAAGTGCTTTTGAAAATTTAACTGTAAGGATGTTTTCTTCTTTCCTTTCACTGCATTTTTATTTAATCCTTATATAGTCATATAACTTTTAACTAAAGACTTGCTTGTTTTTCAAGGCCTTGATTTATCGAGCCCATTACCTTTTTTGCCTCAGATATAGAACTTCTTGGAATATCATTCTTTCTAAGCTTGGTTGCTTCACACAAAACCTTAGCTAAGATTTAGATCTCCTCGTATAAGCCATATACTTTTTTTTTCTTTCGAGTATTTTTCGAAAGTTTGGTTTGTGTTGCTGTAATGATAGAAAGATATATGTTTGGGGATGATAAGACTTTTGCTTTGTCAACATGATCTAATGCATGGTCATTGTATATCCTGCTCTACACGGTATACTTGGACAATGCATTGAATGTAATTTTCAGCTTAACAGTTTTCATAGTTGTTTTCAAAATAAAGTATTTCTGTTTGACAAGAAAGTAACTAGGAAATTGGATGAAAGCTGAAACAGAAGAAAAGGATGGAATTGGAACAGGAACAGAAACAGAAGAGTGAAAAAAATATGAAAGCAAAGTAACCTCTAAAAAGGGTGTAGTTTGCTGTCACATATTTGTTACAACCAATAGGGGAACATTCTGAGGCTCTGCTTAACCTCTCATGTTGTGCAGTGCTGACAAAGGCAGGCTTATATTATAACGGTGATTGGTTACTTGTCCTTGCTGGAAAGCTTTGGGAGTGCAAGTGAGGTTTTTGATTCTGCTGAACCTGCAAAACTAGAAGACTTTATGTGATAGTCTTAAAACTACCAACGATATGGTAGATACAGTTCGACCAAAAACCCCCCTTCTTCTTCTAAAGAGCATAAGCATTTCTCTATAGCAATGCAGTAGATGTAGTATCATGGGGTTGACAGGGCTCATTCTTAGTAGGGATGGATTTTGCTCCAGATACATGGAGATGTATCGTGGTGAAGAGCCTAACGATACAGAGAACTTCAATTTTAAACATAGACTTCCAAAGTATCCACAAAAATTTAGCACCATCTTCCTTTGAGGAAGGAAAAAAGGGGAAAAGGCTACGATGTTCTATGCCTATATATGGGTACCCAGGTAACTTAAGAGGAGAAGGATGAAAACTTTGTGATAAGAAATATAAAAATCCAAAAATTGCCATCTGATCAATCTTAATTTCTTCCTGCTATGAGCTCCTATATTTGATCATTGGTGTTATTCACTGTTCAAGTTCCCTGGGACAATAACTGGCATGGAAGATGTATTCTTGCTATTTTAGTAACCTTGTTTTCATCTTCTGCCGATTGGTTTTGGATAAAAAATTTGACCATTATTGCACAACTTTCCTCATTTTGCATGCATTTTCATGCTTATCCAATGTTCTTTTGACTATGTGCTATTTAAGTGCGTACCTTGTATTTCAGATGTATCTAATCTATTTCCTGACCATTCTTCATTTATGTTGCAGCAATTGTTGATATCTTCTAGAAATTTAGAGTTTTTCACCAATGGCTACCGGTACCTTATTCAGATTCTTCCTGCTGCTCTTGTAGCCCCAATGTATTTCTCAGGAAAAATTGAGTTTGGTGTCATCAATCAGTCTGTGTCTGCTTTTAACCATATTCTGGGGGACTTTTCCCTCATTGTGTACCAGTTTCAAGCAATCAGTGCTTTTTCAGCTGTCATTGATAGATTAGGTATACATCTCTCTCTCTCATGGTTTTCTGAAATTATGGACTTTTTTCAATTTATATCAATAAATTGAAGTTTTGAATGGTATTGCTTGATCTATACGTCCATGCATCTACTTCTTTCAGAAATTATTTCAGTGATTGTTCATTGTCTCTCTCCCACTCAGGTTATGTGAACATAAATTTAATTCCTTCTAAACACTCGCTCTTCTCCCCCTCTAACAGTCTATTATTCCTCATCACAAATGATTTTCATCTCATAATGTAGTTTTCACTTTATGATGGATCATGCTTGACATGCAAACATTGGTGAAGAACATACTTGACGTGGTTAGTATTTTACTAAGTAATTGATTTTTCGAATTTGGCATATACTTTATGCAGGTGAATTTGATGATATTCTGGATGGCAGCGGCTCTAAAGAGCCCTTAGACTCCTTTGAAGAGATTTGTATTAAATACTGTAGTGTTAATTCTTTGGGTAGATTGGAGTCCAATGGATCTTTGTTGATTGAGGTGGACCAGAAAATACTTGATGTGCAGAATTTGAGTGTCCAGACTCCAACGAATAAAGCTATACTGATTAGGGATTTGTCATTGGTTATCAATAAGACAGATCATGTTCTGGTGAGTTAATCATCTGTAATTGGTTTGTTAATAAAATTAGAATCATTTGTGGTTGGTTCTTCTTACGTGGCTCTAATGTTGTTATGTCTGAAAGGATTCCCTGTTATATGTATATTTCTTAACAGGTAATGGGGCCCAGTGGCAGTGGCAAAACTTCTTTGTTAAGAGCTCTTGCCGGCCTTTGGACTACTGGCAGAGGGAAAATTACTTTCTATGTTAATGGTAGAGATGATACTCAGTCGCATTCTTCAGAAGAGCCAGCTCTTGAATTTAATACCACAGATGGAGGAGGTGAGGAACTTGAGGAAAATACTAAAAGAAATGCTAAAGATGTATTTTTCCTTCCTCAAAGACCATACATGGTTTTGGGAACACTGCGTCAACAATTACTTTATCCTACATGGGCTGATGATGAGATACCTGTGTCAGATGGTACTAACCCAGATGGTATGCAATCTCAACTATGTTTCTCTTACGTTTTGCATCCCATGAAATGGTTATTGTGCTGGTTGATGTTCTGTGGCTACTTTTTTTATGTGAAAATACGGCCAAAATTTACAGAAATTTGGAGGCGTGTAGCTAGTTAAAATGTACTAATGTTAAGCAAGGCCCTGTTAATCGACACCATAATACTGTGTAATTGCTCTATATTTCATGTTATTATATTCACTACTCCTTTGTCACAAATTGGACACTAATGTTTGATTTGCACAAATTAAAAAAAAGTATAACTAGTACAATACCACTACTAACTCATACATTTTGTTCATTTTTTCGTAACTAGCTTTCTAATAATTACATTCTTTAAGATTTATTTTAATAAATTGTCTTCAATAGGGGAGTTACAAAAACATGTTTCCAGTCTTAGACTAGAATAATAATCTGGAAAGAACACAAAATGGAATTATGGAAATCAAGACCATCTCTTTTGAACAGCTAGAGTATATAACAATATTATATTATGTTATTAACATTTTACATTTGGCAATCAGAAACATATATTTTCCCTAATTTTGCACGGTAGTCGTAATGTTTAAACATTCATAATATTACCCTTGAAAGCACTGACTGAATCACACGAAATCTAATAGTTTTTTCTACTCATATTAATCCTAAAAAAACCTAAGATTTACAATATTATCCTTAAATATGATTATATTTTTTCCTTATATTTTTTTCCCCTAATGGTCCCCAAAGTTTCAACACTTCATATTAGCTTTTGGATGTAAGTGAAACTAGAGTATCGAAATGAGTTTTTCCATGGGTGACACAATTTTATTCTTTATTATTAAAACCTATGTAATTGAGTAGGTGATTTGCAATGAGTTCCTTTTATAATATGAACAATAATTGCATACTTGATTTTAACTTTAAGGCAATTTCAGTTGATTGTAATATGAGATCGAAATTCTATTTGTTCAACAGACAAATAACACACTGCGGAAACATGCGGTTAGCTTGGCTTATTTCATCCTAAACAATATGGTCCTGAAATGGCTGCAATTTTGTGATGCATTGACTCCATGTTCCTTTTTAGTCTACTTGCTAAATTCCTTTTCATTTCCTTGTAGTTCCTTTCCTCTTTGCAAAACTACCCCAACAAAATTATGTGCAAACTTCATCATTTGATAGTTGAAAACTTGTTCTCTCTATTTTGGCATGAAATTTTCATTTTCCTTTACAATATGGTCATGAGTATCAATTGGTACACCCAATGCTATGCTTACAATAGCATTTGTTGTTCCCTGAAAAAATTTTGGGGTTGGGAAAAGGGAAGGTAATATGCTATTCTGGATAAGCTTTTGCGCTGAGTCGATGAGTTCGTCTTTACTCTATTATATGCTTAAATATATGGATTAAACAATATTCAATTTGGAAAAATTGGGGAAAAAAGAAATGTATGAGCTACCCTTGCTTTAAAATGTTAAACTTGAGCGTTTGACAAATTGTAGGTAACGGAGGGAGGATTTTCTTAGTATTCTAGTAGCTTATGTTTTAAGCTTCTCTATTTGTTGTTTGCTTGTGCATTGGTGTGTCAAGGACATCATATTCAGATCTGTTTCTGATTAAAGAATTCAAACAACATTTGACCTTGCTTAACAAACAAGCGATTATTTAACAGGTTCAGTGCCTTTCTTGATGAGGAAACCAAACTCAGGAAGTGCAAATGGAAAGCCTTGTAAACCCACAACTAATGATTTACTACAGGTTTTAGAGAATGTTCGTCTTGGCTATATATTATCACGTGTTGGTGGTCTGGATTCAACATGTGAATGGTCCAGTGTTCTTTCACTTGGTGAGCAGCAGCGCCTCGCTTTTGCACGCCTGTTGCTTTCAAAACCGAAGCTAGTTCTATTGGATGAGTCTACTAGTGCTTTGGATGAAACTAATGAGGTATTTCTGAGTTGTGTATTCTTCTCTCTTTGCTACTTGTCTTAACAAATATGCTAAGGTTGTGGAGTATGAATATTCGGTAAAATGATGTTCGTATAAAGTGCATGCTAAGCTACAGAATATTCACTGGCAGCCTTATAGCACTTGAAAACTCAAACAGCAGGCTTGTTTTGTTTTCATGTATTCAGAATAATTTGTGAAAGGATATTGTTGGTTCTCACCATTGTACATGCTTGTTCATCAACAGGGCTGCAAAGCACCCGTGTCTCTTGTCCTGTGTCATTCTTTCTTTAATGCACTGCCACTGATTGATGACCACAAACTTCCCAATTGTTGAGCCATGAGTTCCAATAATGCTCAAGCCTCGGTCTAGTATCGGGCTGTTTTTCTTTTTCAAGTTCTTAATCTTTGCTGGTTGTTTGTTACATTTGCAGGCCCACCTCTATCAGCAGATCAAAGAAGCAGGTATAACATATGTTAGCGTTGGTCATAGACGAACCCTGTGTGACTACCACAGCAGGATCTTGCGCATAACAACAGAGGGTACCGACACTGATGAACGCAATTGGCACATTGAGTCGATCACTCGTGACACTCTGTATAATCTTTCAGATCGCTAGCCAAGTAGTCTTGTCCATAACTGCTCAGGATTAGGTTTAAGGCCTTTTAGAAGTTACGGATTTCATTCAAACCTGAAAGAAAGAGGCGTGGAATCTCTGTTCAGGAGTGTGTATAATCTTGCCATGCTAATTACAGGAATTTGTGTTCTTCTAAGTTCCTATCATTGGTTAAGCGGGCCACTATGACTGTGGAGTGTATAAGACAATTATCGATATGCTTAGATTTCTTTAGAGGAAAAACATAAATTGAAATCCCGAATTGTGGTTATAATATAATTTTAATTTTAATGTTTCATTTTTAAAATTTAAGTTCAAGTATGTTAAGAACAGATCAAATTAGTATTCTCAATCACGTTCCCTTCCGGTCAATATTCCTAGTATATCATTCTAATATAAAACGAGATATTTTGCCTTCTATTTTATCTCATTTTGAAATCTCGGTCATACTTGCTGAATATTATTTTCATCGTATTATACTAATTTAGGTTAAGCACCCAAATTTTACTAATTTAGGTTAAGCACCCAAATTTTATGTTGAGAAAAATGAATGATTAATTATATTAGATACTTGTTAATTGTGTATAATGATTATATACATATAAAATATACATGTATCGAGATACAAATCAAGGTCGATATTTTAACCAATACATCACGTACCAAAACCGAGATGCTCACATGAACGAGATTGACAAT
>NBIL01089562.1:0-12248 GCA_002752925.1 Viola pubescens var. scabriuscula | reverse complement strand
ATTCGGACCGGAGGATTCGATCCCACGGTTCACAATTTCAGTTGACAGGAGATCTCTTTCACTACCCATGTTGTTGTTGATCTTGAACTTGGGTTTTTGAGGATATGGAAGATGATTTTTATAATCCTTTGAGGTTATGGATTGTTGTAATTTGTTGTAATAAAAGTTGGTGGGTGGAGGGAAGTTAATGTTTGCAACAACTCGTACTGGTGTGTGGTTGAATTGGTTATTGGTAGCTTTAAATTCGTTTCATTCAATGAGAGTGGGTCATGTTAATTAGAAAGTTCAAAACGTTTCTTAAGTAAGGTGACTGCTAATCACACTCTCAATGAGTCAACATAGCTACTTGGGTATTTAATTTCATTGAAATTTTTGGCAATGTTCATATCGTAGTACATCTTTATCGAACTTAAATCAATTAGATGGTTTAACGGCGAGGGATTAGAGAATCTTTTAAAAGTTCTAGAAATTTATAGGACTGAACTATTATTCATAATCGTATCGAATAGAGTAATTTCAGTAAATAATTATTTCATTCACGAACATGGATGGAAACGATCCAACTGATCTCATATTGAGAAATTGACGTCAAAGATGTGGATCATAAAAGGGGAAAAGTCTAAACATGAATGCTATAGGAAGTGGTTGAGCAGGTAGGATGACTCCAGCTGGACTTTACCCATGCTAAGGCCTAGAAGTAGTTTACTTTAGCCACCTCATGATTTATGATGCATCAAATTAAAAACTTTGTCCTGCCTACATTTAATTTTAATTTGAGCATGAAAAATGAAAAATGGAGAATTTTGTAATAAAAAGGGAAATTTGTTATATAGTTTTACTACAACTTTACATGTTAGATCAATCTATTTATGTTTATTTAGGTCAGCATTTAAGTTTTTGTGGTCAATATGAACAACCCATTGATCCATTTATGGGTGTAAAGTACTCTTCTGCATTTTTTCCTATTTTTACCCTCAGATCTGTGGAAACATCAAGCAGCTAACTTCTTGTCCTACTTCTCAAGTACAGTACACAATATTACTTACTATTTCTGCAAATCCTCTTCTTGTGATAAATTAAATCAAATCAAAGAACTTCAATATTAATTGAGTCTCGTGGTAGGTTTTTTCCTTTATTTTCCGTTCATCTTAACGAAGAAATCGCAGGTTCGATCTTTATATGTGAAGAAATTACCTGCTGAGATATACGATCAAAATAAGTCATAATCCAACGGGTTTAGGGATGCCCATCTTTTTATTTGTTTGTTTTTCCATATATTTCCTTTGTTCCTTGTAAATAACAAGTTTTAACCCAAAAAAAAATATAATTGACAATTCTTTCAGTGTAATTCACAATATACTTCCAAGAGGATTTTTTTAGCCCTGTTAAAGTCAGTTTTGGAAGAATATATCAGAAAATATTACCTGGGCCAAAGCTCACATGCTAGATACTTAATCTTCTAGGCTTTGTGGGCCTAAAGTGTATACAAGTTGCTTTCACGGCCCAAACAGAAATGTTTTCGTCTTAGCTTTTGGAGAAATCGGGTAAGAAATTCCTAGTATGATTTATCACAATAATACCACATTGCTATAAGATTAGTGAAATAAATTTTAACTGGTAGATAAACCAGAATAACATTTAAAAAATGTAATGAACAAATAGCAAGTTGTGAGTTGACTTTTGTTAAGAATACAAAGAGATTTATTGACAGAGGAGAGAATATGAGAGAAGTAATTATTGTATTATTGGAAGGGAGACTTTGTTAGCTATATTTACATTTATTTCTATGTTTATTATTCAGTAGACTAACCCGATACAAACAAGTTAGTTCTCGTCTTTTGTGTGTGTATAAGTAGCCAGTTTGAGTTCGGTGAAGGTTAGAAATAACGTGTGACTTTCATTTTATGAACCCATGAATGTAAAAATTCTACTACTAAAATTTACTTTTTTTGTGAGTAGGATTAAAATACATGACCTTCCTTCTAGGATTATTGGTACCTGCAAAAAATATACGATTGTGATAGTACAACATTATTTGGCACAACGTTGGCAGTTGTGTTTGAGCATTAACTCATTTCGAGTTGTGTTTAAATTAAAAGATGTTCTGTCTGTTCATCATAGACGTTTGGTCTCTTTCATTGAAAATTTATCGAGAAGACTGAGATTTTTTATTTATTTTTTGACGGACCAAAACTTAATGTATATGGGCCCTATACTTTACTTGTGTTTATGGGCCCTGTCCTCTACAGAACAGAAGTTCATATCCAATAAAAATTGCAAGTCTTCTTCTCACCCACCTACTTGCTTACTTGGATAGGGAGGAAGGGGAAAAAGGCAGAGCATGTCTGCCTACTATTTTCTTGTAATAATAGCATTTCGTTAAGATAACATTAAAACATTGTAGGTAAAGTACAAACAGCAGTAAAATAATAAGCAGTAATTCCTCCCAAAAAAAACTCATCTTAATTTCGATGTTTTAAATGAGGTTTTGCTGATAAAATGTTATTATCGTACATAAACTCGTATAAAACTTTTTTTGTGGGATTTTTTCTTTTATGTCCAAATCACACCCAAAGTATGACATTGGTTTTGTCCTAATGAACAATTCCCACACGATATAATTAATGATGATAACAAATCTTCTTCCCCTTAACAGCATCCCTACAAAATAAGGGTCCATTCCCTTCATCAAGGATACAAACTTCCCACTATCATTAACTACCAAACTCACAAGTCTACTCTTCTTATCCTATTCATTAACTACATGCTTAATTAAGCATAAAACTTATCATTAAGTACCAAACTCACAAGTCTACCCTTCTTATCCTATTCATTAACTACATGCTTAATTAAGCATCAAACTTATTTTTTAATATCTAACTATCATAATGTTTCTCGTATGTGTTGCTCTCGGATTCGGTTATCATTCGAATATTTAACACAAAATTTCTAACAATTGGTTCATAGTAAATTCTTCTAAGTTTGAAATTCATTGTTTTTACAAGGGCACATCAACTTAAATTTTAATAATTCCAACCATATTAGCAAGAAACCTTATGAGCTAGCACAGAGGTAAAATTCATACTACCTTATAACTCCAAACATTTGGTGCAGCAATTGTGATGGCTTGCGGTCAAACGCTCATTTCCTTCCCTGGCTTCATTCAGGACAAATTCTGCAGTTCGGCGAATGGAAAAGAGTTCATATTAACGCGCCTGAAAAAAACATGAATTTTAATTATAAAGGATCGTACATGGTGATTCGATTCTCACCTGCTTTCTTGTTCTGATTCACAGTTTCCCTTCGCAAAAACCCAGACCAGCAGCAAATTAAACCTCTGTTTTCCTTTTTCACGGTGCACCACTGCTCGTGCAATAGAGTTTTCAAAGGCTGATACTGATTTGGGTTCTGGTTCTGTCCATATATGTCGGCTGTCACATAAAGGAGCTGGTTATTGATATTGATTTCAGCCCGGTCCATGAAATCTTAACACCATTACATAGATAATAGTTACTGGAGCTCTTTCCATATAATAAACAATAAAATATGATTAGGTATCGAATGAAGGAGATGCGAATGCATGAACAGCAGTAGGCATGTGTATATTAGGCAACTGGGATGTGGTAGCAAACAGCAGCCACTTTCTGAAACAACAGGATGAGGATTAATGTGAAGCTCAATCAACAATGATATACACTCTCAGTTAAATATCAGAAAAACAAAAGCAAACTACAAAATGTAAGTTTTTGACCTCATAATGTATCATTATCCTTGTACACGCTCCCGATTTCTCCTATCTCCATCTCGTCATTTTCCAAGATTTCATCTTCCTCAAAGCTATCCATTCTGTGCTCCTGCTCAAATCGCAAACTCATGTTTTCACTTTCAGAATGGATATCAATACTATCTTCTTCTACATCAGAGAAATCACTGAAAGTTTCAATCTTCTTCTTCTTTCCTCTATAACCAATAAGACTCAGAAGTTTCTCCTTCCATATTACCAAAGGGCATTTCTCAACAAGCTCTTGGCGTTCATAAGCTTCAGTCAAAAACACACTAAACCTCTTCCCTCTCTCAGACACGTAGAAAATCCCGAAATGCTTTAACAGAAGTCTCATCAACTTTTGTGGCATGACAAATTCCCGTCTGAAGTGAGTAAGATGATCAGTGACCAATCGCTTCTCAATCGTAAAACTAAGCAATTCATGCATAATGGCAATAGCTCTCTTATCGAATTCTCGTGACCCTGCTGTAAGCCCCGTAGCATCCGCATATGGTGATAGATAAGGCATTTTCTGAAAGTGCTCAATCTTCCCTCCATATCTATACACCTTCTTGTAATTAAGAGGAAACTTCAAGGGAAATGGCGACGTAAGCAATCCCGGTTTATGATCCTTAATTTCGGTAGCCCCTGTAACATTCTTCTCTAACTCTGTGACAGCCCAATCAGGATTCCAAGATACAAGCTCAAGATACCCAACTTCATCCCCAGGCACAGAAACAACCTTAAAAAGTTCAGGATACCTATGCACCCATTTCTTCCTAAAATCAAGAGGCAAACCAAAATCCCTCCTAAGATTTGCAATCTTATCCAACCGAAGCCTCCTATTTGCAGACATCATCAAACACCTAGTGACATGCTCTGCTGTTTTATCACTGTATTCCTCAATGATTCTCTCCTGTTCCTGCACCAAATCCTCACCGGCTTTCGTCATCCCACACCATAATAATCCCCTTTGGTCCTTATACAAATCGAAAATCTTGGGAGATTTCTGAAGAAAGTCGGACACTTTATGGGGTTTAGGCAAATTGAGCTTATTCCTGTATTGGTCAAGATTCCTTACCGGGATTATCATCTCCGGCTCCTCCTGTAATATCTCCATAATCGCTAGCACCTTCGATGTTATTTTCATCTTCTCCGTCACTATTTCGAGATCATGCACTCTTTTCATGCTACTCCTATCTCGAACCCGCTTACTTGTCGTCATGAATCGACTCTGCAACCAGGCAAACAAAGATTCCCCGTGACAGTTTCTTCTCACAGGCATATACACAAACACCTTGACTCCATTCAATTTGATCGCTGCTCTGTTCGCATGGGTGGCCATTGTATAATGGAATTCAAAATTAAAAAACGGTAAATACTGAGATGAGGGGGAAAAACTATGTACCAAGGCGACGGAAATAGAACGTCCTCGCCCTTTTCTGCAGAATCAGCAATAACGCCTCACTTCTTTCAAATGAAAAGGCGCGGTAGAGAGTGGATGCCTATCTTCTCTTATATCTTTCCCCCAAAAACTAAGATGACAAGGTTTTAAGCTGCTAAAGAGTAGCTTAAGGCCCATGGGCTGTATCCAAAAGCCTACTAGAAGTCAAAGTCATGGCTCCAGTCCACTGTCCACCCCTTCTCTTTTAGAAGAAATAAAACTAGCATTTTCTCGTTTTTCCTTTTACATTGGAAAAGCCAAGACAAAATTAACTTTTAACAAGCTGGCTTAGTAATATTTATCATTTACTGGGGTAAAAGATGAATTACATTATCAACCAGTAAGTAAGAGGTAACACATAAGGAATAACTTTGTGAAAATCTTGTTTGAAGCGTAGAATGTGAAATGTTTTGCTTCTTTCACACGAGGTGCTTACTATTTACTTAAACTATAGTCAAATTAATGAAGTAAGTTACATTGTTTTGTAAGCTCAAGGTCTGTTTATGATCTTTAAAGAAATAAGTTATACCAACAGTTATAATGTCTGAGTATTGTTGGGCCATCGAAATAGATGATTCTCTTAGAATGATTTTTTTCATTCTCAAAATTTAATTCGAAGATTTCCGTCAAGAATACAAATCCTAATCCTAGTTGGTTTTATATATAATTATATTGTTTAAATTAAATCGATATCAAAATGGGTAATTGGCACTCTTAGTACGCAATTGAGACTGGTCTCATTTCCGAAAACAAAAGGAAATGGCGGCAATGTTCTCCCAGGTATTGTTAACGAGTAACATGCTTAATTAATTGGTTGTATCCAGAAATAAATTAAAGGAAGAGAAATTAGTCACGAATCTTAATTTCTTGCGGCCTGGGCATCATTCACATTACATCAAAGGTTCAAACGTCAAAAAAGTGCACATATATCCTTGTCATTAGCTGGACTTTAGCTTATTTTTTCAATTCTATGTCAATGGATTAACGTATGATGCGCGGACATTAAGCCGTAAAAATACTCCAAAAATCACCTAGTGAAAGGAAACATTAAAAGTAACAAATAACACACGCGTGTGAGAATATGACTAAAAAAATCTAACTCAATTCTAAGCTCGTATATGATTTATGGAGGAAAAAAAAAAAAAAGTATAAGATTATAAATTAAACATTATGTATCAGTGTTCGAATAAAATTAATTTTATATTCGAAAAGAACTAGAAGAATGCCCGGTTGACTCTTTTCATAAATTACCGGTAGTAACTTGCTTATGTGTTTTCCCACACCTGGGCTGGGCTGTCGGTTTGACTGTCATGAGTCCACGCGGTTGTCGGATTGGAAACTTCTGTAATCGTAGCTAAAGCTAGTTTCTTGTTTTGGTTTCCGGGAGGTGGTCCTAATGTCCTATAAAACGAAGAGGACTCACCCTACCTAGTAGGAGTACTACTTATTAGTAGTAGTACGTGACACCTCCTAGCAGAGCAAGAGCAGGAAGAGACAAGACGAGTACTTTTCTGAGTTTTCTCTCTTCTAGATGCATGAATGATGTCATTGAAAACGGATGATGGATTTTTATATGATAAACGTTGCAACAAACAATCTAACAAGTACTGTATACTGGAGTGTCTGCCAAGACACCATACTAAAATTGTCAATCAACCGTAATGTTGTTCATATTTTATATCCGGTCAAAAAAAAAATCGGTATGGTACGGTCATTGATTTTGAAGGTTCGTAATTCCTATTATATATTTTATTAAGTAAAAGAAAAAGCAAAAAAAAAAAACTTGGAGAAGAAAAACGGAAAAGAAAAAAAACACTATGTGTCATTACATTGTTTTTTAGTGTTTTTAAATATTGGCCATTTTTTTTATTATTCAAGTATTTTTAAATTGTTGTTCAAATTGATTTTCGAATTCGATAACATCGAAATTATTTAGGTAAATTGGCAACGATATCTTTCAATAGCTAATACGGTACAATATCTAATTTTGAAAGTTTTGTATATTAAATATTGAACAAATTCGACTGAAATACTATGATACCGACCGATAAACTCCTTTGCAAACATGCAAACAAAAATAGTTTTATGGTTTGAAGTAAAAAAATCAAAATATTAGAAATAGATATAGAATACAAATTAATTAGTAACGTGGATGATCATAGGTATGGAAAATTAACACATTTTCATCTCTATGTATACCCAAATTTTTTTTAGCTGATTTGATCAAGGGTGAAACTTTTACTCCTGGGTAATTAAGCATACTCTCCCAAGGCGGGGGGGCATTACCTGCAATTTGCAGGTGCGAGTATTATGGTTACGAGTAATGATATTTTTGACATCTCTACTCCATTTTTTCATATTGATTTGGTATTTTATTTTATTTTTTATTGGATTTGACCCCTATACTCACATTTTTATATTAATTTGATATCTCTAGGTAACGCCGTACACAATCAAGCGTTAAATATGGTGACGTGATATTGTTTAATACTCCCTCCGTCATAATATATCTGACGCGAGCTCACGAATCACTAGTTTTAAGGTAAGTAGGTCCGCGACAATTTCAATATTAAAAAAATAAAAAAGTTGCTTTTGTCAGGGTCGTTATTTTTGTCAGGGTGCCACGCGTCAGTTTTAATATTAAAAAATAAAAAAGTTGTTTTTGTCAGGGTTCCACGCGTCAATTTTAATATTAAAAAATAAAAAAGTTATTTTTGTTAGGATCCCACGCGTCAGTTTTAATATTTAAAAAATTAAAAAATTGCTTTTTGAAAAAACGCTTCAGTTATTTCCGCACAATCGTTTTTGGGCTAAAACGTCAAATATAAAACGACGGAGAGAGTATTGTTTAGCTAATGTAACAATTCATGTCAGATGCCACGTCATTTTTTTTATAAAACAATCGGATTTTAAATCCATTTACCCGACCCATTAAAATATAAAATATGACGTGTAAATGAATTAATAGGTCGGGTAAATAAGTTTAAAATCTTTTTTTTATAAATGTGACGTGACATCTGACACGGATTGTCACGTCACATTTATAAAAAAAAGATTTTAAACTTATTTACCCGACCTATTAATTCATTTACACGACATTTGACATAGATTGTCACGTCAGTTAAAACAATACGCCCTTTGTCCTTTTTTAACTGACGATTTTCTACGTATTCTTACTGTTTATAATACTTGTTATTTTATATTTTCCGAAGCATATATTTTGTGCAAATGACAAAAAAAATTATGCATGAACCCAATTTGATGATGGTGTGGTAATTTGAGTAGAAATTAGGAGAGAAAAATGAAACAATGTGTAATAAAATAAAATCAAAGATCATTATCTTATGCTTTTGTACTATACTAAAATGTCAATTAAAAAAGGACGGAGGGAGTATTAAACAATGTCACGTCACTAGATTTAACGTCTGATTGTGTATGGAGTTACCTAGAGTAGAGGGATCAAATCCAACCAAAAATAAAATGAGGTGCTAAATCAATACAAAAGTTAAATAGAAGTGTTAAAAATATCATTATCCCATTATGGCTACAAAGAGGGAGTATATTATTAATATTCATTTTAAGGAGAGAAAAAAAAGTGTTTAAAAGGCTTACATAATAAAATTAATGGGAACCTAACAACGTTCTCTCGAGCGCTTTGAACCGTGAAAAAAAGATAAATTAGAATATCAAAAATAAAATTCGCTAAACCATTAGAGTTAGCTTCGAGAAATATGTATTTCACTTAAATTTCTCAATCAAACACATAAAGACAACATTTTTGGTCTGATTGATCCTCTTTACTTATTGCCGTCTTATAAAGGTGAAAAAAAATAGTATTATTTTTATGGATTCTCGGTATAAATAATTGTTCTTTTACCCGCACGGCATGAATGTGATTAGCGGATTTGCACCCTGCCCAATTGATTTGAGACTGTAATGGGGAGCTATAAGCAACAGATCGATGATAAGCATATCTAGCCATCACAACAATAAAGAGGAAGCCTCTTGCGAGCTGAGGCTCCCACCCACTAAACTCAAAACAAGCACACAAAAAATCTGTCACGAGTTCCTTGTAAAAATGTTACGCACGTGCCACTATATCTCTCGTCCCTACAACCGCGTCGCTTCCTTATCCTTCTCTCTCTCCTCCACGTGTCCGCTGATTCCAAACACCCTTCTTCTGACTCTCCACAGATCAACGCGCTTCGTTCTTGTACTCTCTCCATGTATCCCCCACACTATATATTCTCCCACACCACAGCCGCCATTTCTCAATGATCATCACTGCTCCGATTCCAACAAACTCAATCTAATAAAAATCACTCCATAATTTACACTTCAAAATTTTCCAATGGAGAAGAAGGCCGCCGCCGCCGTAGCTTCTAGTTCTTCTCCGCTGCCGTCGGAGCGAAGAGATTCATCGGAGCCGAAATACAAGGGCGTCCGGAAGAGGAAATGGGGGAAATGGGTGGCGGAGATTAGGCTTCCAAACAGTAGGGAGAGGATTTGGTTAGGATCACACAACTCGCCTGAAAAGGCGGCGCGTGCGTTCGACGCGGCGCTGTATTGTTTGCGAGGGCGTGGGGCGAAATTTAATTTCCCCGACACTCCTCTCATACTCGGTGGTGGGGAGCAGTCACTTACTCAGCAAGAAATACAAGCGGTTGCAGCTAAGTTCGCTAATGAGGGCCCCGCTGGTTTCAATCACGACCGCACGATGCATGGCGAGTCATCATCAACGGCTGTGATGGAAGAGGAGAATAACTACACGTCGTCGTCGTCAGAGTGTGGGGCCGCGCAGGGGGAAATGAATAGTGACGTGGCGATGGATTGGTCGTTTCTGAACACGTTGGATCATGGCGATTATTTTGGGATGGGCCACCATATGGATGGCGGTTATTATCCTCCGCCGCCGCTGCCGACACCAGACATTAATGGAGACGACGGAGACGACGAGGCTTATTCTCACCCCTCATCTCTTTGGGATTGGAACTTCTAAAAAAAATCCAACCTAAATTTTTTAAAAAAATCTCTGAAAAATATATTAATTAATCTAGAGAAACAAATTCAAATTAGTAGACGATAATCAGGAATTCAGCATATTTTAGTTGCTGATACTGATTGTTTTTTTCCCCAACTCATTTTTTTAGAAAAATTCTTTAGGTGGGAAAAGCCTACCCTACTAAGAACAATCCTTCATTAGATCACGGCCCACTTTTTTTTGTGGCGTGCGACCATTTGATTAGAACCTAATTAAGGTCATAATTATTAATTAGCAAGGAGGGTGTACATTTTTACAGTAGCCATTACTTTTTGGAGGAGTTACTGTGATATTTTTTGGAGGAATAAAATAAAATTGTATTTACTACTTCTTTAATTTACATGCATTCTAATTCTTCGCAATGTTTCTTTTTCTTTTTAAGAATATTGTTTCTCGATAATTTTTCTCCTTGGGTCTCCTAAGGGTAGTTTTAGTCCTTTAGAATCTATCTTAGGCCCAGAATTTTAATTATCTACGCACATAAAATCTCAAAACGTACTGCATGTTTGGAGAAAAAAAATTATGTCAAGAATTCTAACTAAATATATTACTACATAAAATGGTCATTAATTATATCTTAAAGTAAATACATTCGCGCATACATACGGTACCCCAGATTAAAATCTATAAAGTTATGTTCTCGTTCATTTCGTTTTTTAGAAATCACTCGTATTAACTACTTATTAGTGATGAGTGATTAAAAAGAATTAAAATACAAGTTAAGGTTGAAATTCATGTAAAAAAGATTTTTTGTTGTTGTTGTTGTAATTTCGTGTTTAATTTTCTTTTAATAATTAAAACTTCACTTTAAGAAGAAGCTACCTCGTCATGCAGAGATTCATTAGGTAGTGTAAAAATTAAAAAACAAGACAAATTTATATATACAGAACTAACATTGCATTTGGACTCCAGCTGGGAATGGATGCCTACGGTAAAGGTGCGAAAAAAGTAGGTCCACATTGTAACATATTCACCACGTGGTGCAAATGTGCATTGAATATTCCTCTTTTGTTCTATGTCAGGCAGCGTTACTAGTACGGAGTATAAAATAAAACATAACTTGAAACTTCTTTCCGTAATTTGTTTATTGAAAAATCTTTTTTCAAGCATGGCGAACGGCGATACATTGTTTTTAAAAATTATGGGGTGTATCTTTTTTCAAGCATGGTTACTTTTATAATCGCGATATTTAAAATTTTATCTCAATTCTCGTTGGGATCAATAGATATTTTACGCTTTATCGACAAACATAAAAGGAAACAAAATTATGATTTTTTTTCTGATTTATCACAACATCACTTGTATTAGCATTCAATTATACCCCTTTCGGTTTTGAAAGAATATTTTTTTCCTACGAATTTTTACTGTATTGAAAAAAATGTTCAAGGCACTGTGTAGTAAAGAATATTCTTACGGACTCTACCCCAAATGATTCAATTATATTCTCGCTTTTCACGTGTGTCTATTTATAGGCCTAGTCCAAGGCACTAATTTTTCTGTTTCGTTTAGGTCCAAAGCACCTGTTCGAGTGCTGCAGAGTGGTATAAATATTTTTACAAAGCTTAACAATTCCAGTGGACATGCCGGAGTGGTTATCGGGCATGACTAGAAATCATGTGGGCTCTGCCCGCGCAGGTTCGAATCCTGCTGTTCACGAATGTATTTTTATTTAATAAACTAAAAAAAAATTCCAACCAAAATCCTTAATTTATTAATTTAGTCCCCATATAAAATATTGGGTTAAATGTTCAAAAACCCCTGTCCATTTTAACTATCTACAACCGGTTGCACTTCTGACATATTCTCTCTTTTTCAATTTTTTATTTTCTTTTTCTTTTCCGTTTTTTTTCTTTTCTTCTCTTTCTTTTCTTTTTCTTTTTCTTCTCTTTTTCCCTTCATCATCCTCTCTTCTTCCATTTATATTTTACTATAAAAAAGATGAAAAAAAACCACAAAGTTGAAGAAGACGACGGAGGAGAAAAAGAAAGTTTTAATTTATT
>NBIL01089411.1:0-14412 GCA_002752925.1 Viola pubescens var. scabriuscula | reverse complement strand
AAAAAAAAAAAACACTCATACTTAGGGGTTGAGGTGATGAATTGCAAATTTTAGACGTTTTAAGGACAAGAAGGTCATTGAAGGGGGAACAAGCACAGGCGAAATCAAATCTATATAATAAGAGAAGCGAAAGAAAGCAGAGAAAACGACAACAATGTTTATTTTTTTTCTTCTTATAAAGATGTTTAATTAATAATTAATTAATTGATGTAATTTCTAATAATATATGCATTACTTATTTGCATATTGGTACTAGGACTAGTGTAAGTAATAGTATATGTGTTTTTGTCGTCGATCGGCGCTCTCAAGTATTGTCCGGTCCAAAAGCTTACTCTTCTAAGTCTTCTTGCTTATCATATTTTCAGGACATAACTATTTCAAGAAGTGTTATATATTTCTATACCATCTCCGGTCACTCATCTCAACCTATCTGCATGCATTCAAGTAAGTCATACACATATTTTTCAAGATTATAATTAGTTTTTGGATTTTATTTTGTAAATTAAGTGTTCAAGGTTGATTTTTATTTATTTTTGGGTCCAAATTAATCTTGTCTGTTCTTTTCCTTTATTGTTGGTTTTCTGCCGATAATCGAACTCCACTACTGACTAATTCGAATTTTCGCTACCGATTTGTTTTGGGTTTAGGAGACTTGACTGAGTTGTGCACCAAAAAGACATGGCAAAATGACAGACGGACAGTCATATTCTCTTTCTTTTTAAGGAAAAAAAGAATATGTACATAAATGGTTGATATTGCTACTAGTGCTGTTTGTTAGAGGGGGATGATGAGTTGATGACAAGATAGGGAAGTAGTAATAGGAAAAGTCTTGTTACCTTAAACCAAGCATTTCTTGACAGAACAACTGATGACTCTCTCTTTCTGTGTTTTCAGTTCATTTTTCCTTTTATTTTTCTAGATTTTTCACTTTTCTCCCATCTTTTCTTGATTAGCTTAGATTTGGAGTTTATCTGTTATGAAATTAATCAAGGATGAATGATGGCACTGATCAAAAAGAAGAAGAAAAAAAATTATATATACTTGTGTGATCATGAAGAAAAATAATACTAATTGAGATCAGTATAATTTTGCATCTTATATGACAAGGAATTCCATCTTTTGTTTAGGCAAGCAGAGCTGGAGTGTGTAAATTCATTCATCAGTAATTACAAGCATGGATTTTACTAATTTGGACAAATCTGCTACTTCTATTAAACCTTGGTGGTGTGCTATTGGCCACGATCCCGTCTTGTCAGATGAGCTTGCGGACAGCAAAATGAATCTGTTTCCTACAAAACTCATGGATAGTGGTGGTCTCGGGGGGAATGTAGCGAAGTTTCAGGTTGAGGGTCGGTTCAAAGGTCGAACTGAGGCAAGCGGTCAAATGGAACTGAACTTGATGCCAGAATCAGGTAACTCCTAAGTTTAGGGTGAAATTACCTTCATTATGCTGTTCTGTTAATCAAAACTTTGTGTTTACTTGCGTACATACATGTATTTACTAAATGAAACCGAGCCACTCGTGAGCTGTTCCTTAAGGCTCGTTTATAATAAAGGATTGAGCTTAGGTAGCCTCAACTCGATTGGGTTCACGAGTTAGCTTGTTTAAGCACGTGAGTCGACTTGCGAGCTAATCTCGCTACTGACATCATTCTAGCTTGTTACTCTTATCAAAAAATGGCAGCATCTTAGCTTGTCAGCATTTCTGTGGTACCAAATGTTTTAACAGCTTTAAAGTTTTTTCGATACCATTGTACCGATCTCTACTGCCTTTTACAGATGTATGATTAGTATGTGTTATTAATGTTATGTTCTTTTAGTGATAGTCCCTTTGTTAAATTTGGCAGGCAGACAATACGGAGATCAGCATCAGCCTAATCAGAATGTCACTACTGCCATATTACCAGCAACCGGCGCGTACCTTGCACAACCTACCGACCCTGAGCTTGTTGGCGACTTTGTAAACTCTCGCCCCCCTTCTCGTCTCTTAATGTTTTATAGAGATTGAAAGTTTTCAAGATCTTTGATGCCTTTTACAAGATAGATGTTTCTTTAACAGGGATATAATAAATCTGAAATGTAATATCGCGACTTTCTGGGACTAATTTAGGTTGATCCGCATTATCTTGGAGCGCCTTGCGTTAGTCGAATGGTGCTCCCTCTTGAAATGGCAGAAGAACCAGTTTATGTAAATGCTAAGCAGTACCATGGAATCCTGAGGCGAAGACAATCCCGTGCGAAGGCTGAATTGGAAAAGAAAGTGATAAGATCTAGAAAGGTAAATCTGTGCATGTATAGATATGATTCTCGTCGATTTATAATTCGTTATAGCTGCAGTTTCTGTACTTATTGTGAGTATAATGGAATGAGAGTTATTATACTATAGTACGAAAATGTTTGCACTTCTTACTGGTTCTTACTTTGCTAAGTAATTTTATGCAATTGGAGTCTAATATCAGTAGTGTTCTCTTGTGTTTGGAGGAAATGTGAAGCAGAAAGTAAGAACAAAGTTGGCCTAATGTTGCGAAAATGGCATGTATGCGCGTGTGTGGATTATGCTGTATGACTCTTTTTGGTTCGGATCGATTGAAATGTTGTGTGATCACTTCTGTTTTTATGTCAGCAGCCTTATCTTCACGAGTCGCGACACAAGCATGCTATGAAAAGGGCAAGAGGTTCTGGAGGCCGGTTTCTGACCACCAAGAAGCATGACAGGAATGATACAAACAACTCACCTGGTGATGGGACTAATTCTGATGAAACTGTTTCTGCACAGATCTCTACCTCATCAAGCTACGGAACCTTTTCGTCCCACTTGGACGGTACTTCCAATTCATGCAATGGCGGAGTAGCGAAATCCTATTCGCACGGAATGTCCCAACAGCAGACATATTTCGACAGCAATGACAATAGCAGTGGATGCTACCCACACCTTCAGAGATCGCAGTTATCCGCTTGCCGCTGGCTCTTCGACAAGAGGGTGGATGAAGGGGATCACAATGTGAAGGGCTTGTGGTAAGTGATCCTTCCTTCATAGGAATTGAAGGCTCCCTCTCGTACGTTTAGCGCATTTTTACTAGATGCTATTATGGATTATCCAAGTTTCGTCTCGTCTTCCCTGCTTGATGAGTGAAGTTTTGGACTCCTACATCTGACTGACCATTTTGGCGGCAGCTTCGACCGGCGGGTCTAGGGTGGAGGAACCATACATATACATATATTGGCAAGTCAGTCTTGGTTTAAGCTTTGGTCTTGTTCTTGCACATATAGAGTGTTTTTTCCTCTTATATTCCCTGTGAGTTTACACGAAGGCTATTATTGCCATGTAAGACTGTGGATATGATTAGTACGAGATACATATAGCTCATACTTAAAAAACGATCGTGTACAGGATGTGGAAACGATAGATTATACCATCTCTCTTCTCTTCCATGTGGGGAGTGTTATAGATCTGTGTATCAATTTTTAAATATCTGAACTTTGTAAAAATACTGCCTCTTTTTAGTAGTGACAAATATACAATATGGTCTGCTGCTTTGTTCTTGCTACTCATGTTGATTTAGGTGATCTGCTCTTACTTAATATTCTTGTTTACATTCAAACTACTATTAGGTCTCTTCATAGGCTATTATAATATAAAAAATTGTCAAAAATCATTCGATAATCCGATCACTATATTAAGTGTCGAAAAAATTATATTCAAATTAGATACGACCACGGAGCGGTAAAATTCTCCTTTTACAATTTTTAATACAGCAAAGAAATGAGATGATTCTGCAATGCTTTTCCTATTGTAATAACATAAAATGACTACGTAAGTTGGATTATTCGACCCAAAAAAAGAAGTTTGTTTGGTCCAAGCCTATGTTTGTTGGGCTTAGAAGGACATTTTGGGCCTGAGTCCACTCTATTTTCTCTCGTCAAAATCCACAGCCCGCAAATATTCTTTTTTAATAAGAAAAAAAGCTAAAACGCCCTCCTAATTTTTTCAAAAACTTTATTATGGTCCCTAAGTTTATCTTTTATTCTTTTTCATATTATTATATTATATTTGTCAAAACTTATATATTTGGTCCCCCAATTTTTTTGAAAGTTTCTATTATGGTCCATAACTCTTCAGATTTTTAATTAATTATATTTTAGTTTATCTAAAAAAAACTAGATTGACCCCAAAATTTAGTACTTTAGAAATGATTTAAAATTTAAGGTAATTTTCTAATATTAATGATACGTGAATCAAAACTTTCTAGATATATTTTTCTTTTTCTTTTTTTCTAAGGTATGGTTCATAAATATTCTATATACGTCATTTTTTTTCATACAAGTGAGTAAAAAGAGGTAAGCAATATAGAATATTATATGATTTAAAAAAAAAATAGTTTAACTCCATCCTAAACATCAATTTCCATTTTAAAAAAAATCTATCTCCGCTTCTATTAATACGAGCTTCTTAGCTTGGGTTAATTATATATTTAAGGTACGTTTGGTTCTCGGAATATGGGAGGAAAGTAGGCCAGGAATGTTAAATTTCTGACTTTACTGTGTTTGGTTTGTCTTGAAAATGTTACTTTCCGGAAAACCTCACATTCTCAAGTCTCATGGTAATAAAAAATGGAAAGTGATACCTGAAAAAAAATTGGGAATCCAACTTTTCCAAATTTAAAAGGCAAGTTTTATATTTTGACAATTATTACATTATTATTTTCTATATATATATATATATATATCTATAATTTTAAAAATATATATTTATTATTCCTTATTGAACATTTCTTAAATTTTATAAGCATCAATTAAACAAAAAAAATGTAACTTTATAGGGAATTACTCTCCCAGGAATAATTTTCAAAAGAAAGTTGTGTTCTAAAAAGAGTTACGAGAATCAGAGAATCAAACGTTATCTTACTTAAATAATGGGGTGATTTTGAGTCTTAATTGAGAGAACTAGCGAAGTTAATTTATGATGCTCCGTTTAGGCACGTGGGCCTGTGCTGAACCGGCGGCTCTACTCCGGGCCATTTTTTTTTGGATTGAAAAAAAAAAAAAATTTATTTTTAGAAGTGTTTTATTTTCGCCGGAAATAGTCAATGGGGTCAATGGCGGAGTATAACGACCAAGCCTATCTTTGAATTCTGTGATTGCCAGTCAACTATTCAATTCCTTATTTTTCAAGAAAATAAATTCTACTACTTAAGAACATTGAATTTAGTTTTTTTTTTTTTTCGATTTTTCTAGACGTTTTTTTAATTTTTTAAATAGAATGATTTATTCGGTTCGAGTATAATTGAGTTTTGAAAGGAATAATTATTCAAACAACTTAGTTCATGTTCTTAAAAAATCAAGATTACTTACTTTCTAGTTTTTATTCCCACACAATTAAAGCACCACGGAAATCATCTCCTTCTGGCATGACCCGCCCACCCCGTTCTACTCGATTATTCCTACACAAAATCGATCTTATATTTGTTGAATGGAGAGTAGGGTCGAATTTTAATTTTAAAAAAAATCGACCCGCGTTAGCAAAAGTAGGGTCTTCATATTTAATATTCATAAAAAACTGATTTGACCCGTATAAGCGGTTACAAGTACAAAACATATGATTTTAACAAAAAATATCTAATAATAACCAAAGTTTCCATTCCCGGCACAAGACATTGACCCGGGTAGGATAAGGGGTCATGAGTTAGGGGGTCAACCAAGGATGAATCGGTGGTGAATCGGTGTCGATTTAAATATGACACTGAACTCAAATATGACCTAAATAGAATTCTAAAATCATTAGATTTCATTTGATTTATAAAGGAAATACTTCATTATTGAAGAAAAAAAAGACCATAAACTCAAATAGTAAACTTTGAACCTAAGAAAATTGGAGCAAGAGTTAACAAACAATTTAGTTTTTTTTAAAAAAAAAACTAATTGAGTTTTTCAAAAGGAGTTTTTACCCGAAAACCCACCCAATTACAGAATAATCGGGTTGACCTGACTTGGTCGGGCTGAGTTTCAAAACCTTGATAAATAACATATAAATATAAAAATTTATTGATGAAAAAGTTATTTCAAACTTTTGTTTTTCAATTTAGAATAGGGTATAATTTTTTTGTTGGTAGACAGAGATAATAATTATCATATTGCTCATGTTTCTATGCATTTTTTTTTTTTTAAAATAATTAAAAATTTTCTTTTTCAAATACTAAAATTGTGATTATTGAAATAAAATGAATATTTATTCAATCCACTCAATCCGTTTAAATAATATGCGACCCCTACAATATTTTTAAATTTTGTATATAGACCGGATATATAAATTTTAAAACCGACTAGATACCACCCGATCTTAACCGACGTACACCCCTACTCCAAACAACAAGCAGTAAAACATAATACCTTCAAATATTTATTTTTTTAACATCCGAACCCCTATCTCAAAGTTTACTTAGTCAAAATTAATTTTGCTCACGCTACAATAATTCACTAAAAAATAAAATGCTCCCGGTTTCTCTATTGAATCTACTGTTTTTTTTTTCTTTCTTGAAAAGAAAATAGTGAAGTACTTAAATGGTCCATCAGTTTCCTAGAATACACAAACAAAATTGAATAGCACTTGGTTAGTGCTAATTAAAAAAGATTGAGAAAGAGTAATATGCTTATACACTTTGAACGAAACAATGTACAGTATACAAATAAAATATACAAATAAAATATGGAAATAATTGCAATAATTTGAAGTTTCTATTAGAAACATGTTACTTTCAAAAGGGTTGAAACCTGAAAGTGGAGATTCCCATACTGGAAAAAATGGGCCCTTGCCATCTCTCGTCTTATCAAATAGGCTGACAGAAAGAGATCAAAAGGGTGGCAGATGATCAATGAAAGATTTACCAGATTCTGGTTTCTATTGCATGTGAAACCAAATCGGTAGAAAAAGACCAATCCTATCAGCTCAGCAACCCACTTGCTTGCTCCCTCTCTTGTTCTATTCTTGGGCCCCTCCATGGTTTTTTCTTTCTGGTGTAAAAAAAATGGTATAATACCATTCGGATTAACCGAGGTTGTTTTGACTTAACCAATGTTTTAAAATCGAACTTCGTGAATGCATCTATCTATAAATATAAAACTACTTAGGTTGTTGGAAAATGTCCAATACGGTGGGATCTGAATTAGTCGTTAGCTCAGTAGGGTTGAAAATCGGATAGTTTATAAAAACAAGATAAACAAGTACATTGATAGAGGATTACTTGATTGAGACGGCTAGATATGAAAAAATAAAAAATAAAATACTAAACTTTAAAGATTACGATAGAAGAATTAAAAAAATACAAATATAAATTTTCAGTATTTTTATATTCGCTATCTTTTTTTTGTCTAATAGTTAAAACACTCATTTATCTGCGTAAGCTGTTTTGTCAGAAGAATGGGGAAGACACCAAGTTGCAACATCTCACATTAAAAGGGCTTTATTAGAATGGTACAGAAGCTTGACAGTTGGTAGTTGGTTCTTGGCGCCACTATACCATATTCCATCCTTCCACATGCTGCTTCTCGTCTTCATGCCATAGAAAATTGCGGTGGCACAATTCCAACCTCTTAAAATGCAATGCTTCTTTCCTTGTTGTTGTTCTTTTATTATTTTTATTTTTTTATTGATGTTTGAATTAAATCAAAGGAAGCAGACTTTAATGTCAAAGTCACGAAAGCCAACTTGAGGTCCTAAATTAAGGATGACTAGCCAGCCATTAGCCAGCTGAGCTAGGGACTTTCATTTGGTACAAACTACAACAACGTCACACTGCAAAATAATCATAGTACAAATTCACTTCAAAACAAATACTCCAATCCAATCGTTTTGTGACGGAATGAACTGCTATTATAAAATTCGAACACGAGACTAACTTTCTTTATTTAATTTTCTAATTTATTTTATTGATAAAAAGTATCGTTAAATTAAAAGTTCGTTAATAATCAAAATCAAACTTTTAAATTTAGTTGGAATATATGTGTAAATTAAATTCACCTGAAATTGCCATGACATATTATTATGGTTATTTTTTTCTAAAATCTTTTCTTGTTTTCTTTCGTTCGTTTATTGTTCTGGATAGATATGCCATCCACTTGAATGAAAAGTGAGAGTTTTTTAATTCGAGGATAGATTCTTGATTTGCCACTTTCTAATTATGCAACTTGCCAAATTGCCAAATTTACGCAGTCATTTCTGCCGCCTCAGACTCTTTCTCCACTTTATAGGTAGAAGATCAATTCTATTCGAAAATTATCGAACAGTTAAAAACGAACGATTCTCCCGATATAATTTTCTTCCTCCATCTTTTCAAGTATGCCATTTGTCCTTTCTAGTCAAAAGATATAATTTTTTTCAAACATTATAGAACAGTTAAAAATAAACGATTCTACCAATATAATTTTCTTTTTTTATTCTTTTCGGGTATCGTTTTTATCTCTTCTAGTCAAAAGATGTGATTTTCTTCACTATTAGATCATGACGTAAGGCCAGCTCTTTAAGGGAATAATCTATTCTATAAAAAACTGCTTAGAATATTTATTATTATTATTTATTTATTTGCTTTTGCACTTTTGTAGTAATGAATATCATCAATAAGAGGTGACAAACTCAAACTCACACAGACATGCACGATCTATGTTCATTAGAGGCCAAACTCTACGAATTCGTTGTCACCTGATTAATATCATCCAGTGCCAGGTACATCAACAAACGTCTCAAAATACAAAAAAACCATAACAGGAAAATGGTACATGAACTTGTGCAATCTCAAGTCAAGCCAAGAGCTGGCAATTCAGGGAAAAAAGAAGAAAAAACAAACAAATGGCAAAAGGTTGGCAATTCTGTACGTTTTAGTCTCCTCTATGATGAATTTTGCATGTTAGATTCGGGAATCCAAATTATTTCGACAGGTTAAAAGTATCTTCTACTCTTCACGCAAGCAGAAACACTATGCTTATGGTATGCATCTAAAACGTGCAAGGTTTGGAAGCTCATAATCATACAAGATATATCATCATCTGCCGCGCAAATCATAAATCATCTCTCATTGCCCATAAAAGGGAATAGTAAATGTTCAACCACTAATCAAGACTCAAGAGTCAGTTCCATTCTAACACAAACAAAGAATTGACATGGGGAAAAAACAGAGAGGACAGCAAGTAAGGTATGAAATTATTGAGCAATATCCCATCTAACAATTTTAGGCATCATTCCCTCCAATATATTAGCAAAGAAGAATAAAATTTTGAACTGTAGGTGAATAAGTTAGAATCTAAGAAGCATAGTGGGTTGATTAACTCAATTGGTTGATACCATTCAAGCCATCTGAAAATGAGTCGACAGCATACACATCGAGTCCTCTCGTCCGTCCTGGGGCACCTCCCTTAAGTGAGGATACATCCAATACAATCCTGCACATTACAACACAATGGTAGCAGAAAATCATTGATTTTGCCATGTGGTACACAAATAAGTAACGTATGCTTAATTTGAACAAGCTAATGGAATAGCAAAAATTAGAAGAAAATGAGATGTAGAAACTTACAAGTTTGATGCCTTCTCCAATTCTGCTGTTCCACAATTTATGATGATTTTGTTATCAACTTTGGATACTGAATGGTCCGCAGGCAGACTAATCCCCTGGGGTGCTGGATTAGATAGTAACACATTAGCTACACTTTTATGGCATAAAAGTAATCCAATACTCATAGCCGAAAATGGAACAAACTGTCGATTTCTTTATAATAAAAAAATCTTACATGATCTCTGGGCAGCAGTAACTGTATTTCCATCTAGTCCAAGGAGTTTCTACAACAATCAAAGACAATAATTAAAAAACCATCCACACAAACTATCAGCTGATGCTATGCATTTTCTTATTTTCTTGTATGTATATGTATAAGCGAACCCTAAGCGGCTAACATAGTACCTTAAGTTCCTCATAACACTCTTCAAGCTTATTGTTATACAAGATGTGATGAAAGATGCCTGATGACTTTCCTTGTTCAATCTCCGCCTTTGCATTTCTAAGTCGCTTCAGAACCTGTTCCTCTGCCTCGGTCCCCCTATCAACAAAGTTTAAGTTAGAAAGGTGTACTATGGCACAAGAAAAAGAAAGCCTAAATGGACAGTTTCACACCTTGCACGAAGGCGCTTCTCAAGCTCTTCCATTGAGGGAGGACAGATAAAGATGAAAATTGCTTCCAGAGAACTAGCTTTCACAGATCTTGCCCCTTGAACATCAATGTCAAGAATGCATCTCTACAATCCAAATAAAATAGTATGAATAAAATCGCTCCAAAAAACGGCATGAAAAACTCACTACTCGGTTTGTAAACAAAGAAAAATAGTTGAAAGTGGGTATATCAAATCCTCAATTTCCATAAACACCAGAAGAACAAAAGCATGCAGCTCTCTTCATGGCTTTCATGATCACAAGATCCTTCCCAAACATCCTATTTCTCAGAGTAAGCTTAACAGAAAGACATTTACCTTTCCTGCATCTGCTACTGCTTCAACAGCTTCAACACTGGTTCCATATAGGTTTCCATGAACAGAAGCAAACTCAAGAAATTTCCCATCTTCTATCTCTTTCTCCATAACATCTCGCTTAGAGAAATGGTAATGAATCCCATCCTTCTCCATGTTCCTTGGTGCTCGGGTTGTGTGGCTCACAGAAAATCCAAACATGGATGGGAATTCCTTCATGAGCATGGATATCAATGTTCCCTTACCAACACCGGAAGGACCACTAATGACAATAGGCTTCTCAACATTGCCTTTGACACCCTTACTCCATGCAACAACCTCAGTCCCCAATTTCTTCTTATGCTCCCTAACATAGGGAGTATCTACCTGCAGATGCAAATAAAAATTAAACATCATAAGGAGATGATAACAAATTAATAGAATGACCAACTTCAGTGCATTAAGGAGGTTTAGATTATTTCAAGTACGTCACTGATCAAATTCCTTTTGTGCTACACAAGAACTTGAGATTGGTTATTTCTCACTATGAGGAAGTGATAATGATGTAGAATGTTATATAAGGATTCTCTTGAGATGGGATCTCGTGGACATAAAAAATATGACCCCCAACATTCCCCCATTGTTCACACAAAGGTAAGTACTTGAAGCACCAACCTCAAGAAACCAAATGCAATCGTTTGGTTCGGATCCTTTCTTAATTACCAGTATCCGGTCTTCACTTAATGATATGGCTGAGTGATCTGTACCTGGCTTTGGCTTTATACCCAGCACAGTGGGAACAACCCTGGAGAAGTAAAAGTCCTATGACATATGAGTAAACCCTTCTCATTCTCTCTCACGAAACAAAGTAAAGCAATACTTCACATAAGCAGAACTAGTAACTTACCAATCCCCAGTGGCTTTATCAAAAATTCGAACTGCAATAGATGATGGGGACCCATCATCGTTCCCACTGATCACATACTGAAGAAAAAACAGAACACGCAACAAACACACAACTCGTGAGATGATTGATCATGTCAACATCTTGAGAACAAAAACGGACTTTTGAAGCAGAATCAAATCCAATATAAGGTTGACATACAGTTTTTTCCTGGATGACAATAGCTGTTTCACGGGATTTAGATTTCAGACCAAATCCATTTTGAACTCCAATCTGCAGGTCATCAATAACGCAAGCTGGTGCCTCTCCCTAATGACCAGAACCAAATTAAAAAATTAGATCACAGTAAAGCACCATATTGGCCCACATTTCAAAGTCACTATTTTTCATCATTCCTTATATTGGTTCACATCTTTTCTGAGCAAGTCTAATGCAATTAGAAAACAAAAAGAAATAATTAAGAGCTCACCATGGAGCAACAATGTCTCCAATGCAGGAACAACCCTGATCAATAAAACATGGAAACATAAGAGATCAAATCATAGAGATCCATCATCTCTTGATCAAGCAACAAAGGCTAAAAAGAAACAAACTTGAAGGAACATAAAAGACAGGCATTATATGGAAGCACAATGGAAGAATCATGAAAACCAGAACCAAACAGGAAAAGAGCAAATAAAATAATTACAAAACTTTAGAAGTACAAATCAAGTCCATTTAGCATTCTATTCTAAATGCAAGCGAAAAACGATGCCTACAGAAAAGTGAAGACAATAAACCAGGGAATAACAAATAACCTGTTCAACTCTAACCAGAAATTTCAAAGAACAGAGGTTTTAAAAATTCTCTTTTCAAACAACAATTCAAATTGAAAAGACATAACTGTCACGAGTCCCAGATATTTAGATGGGATCGAGATGAGCTCTGATACCATGGCGAACAGTATCCCTTGACCCAACGATCAAAGGATCGAGTAGAGAATGGAGAATGCACAAGCGGAATTGCGCAGAGAGGGAGAGAATAAGAAGAAATATTATTTAGAGAGGAAGAAGAGAGAACAGAACAAGAGAAGGAAGAGAGGAAAGGAAAGGATACCTGAGAAAGGATGGTCACAATAACATTCGGAAAGCTAAAACAGAAGTGATGGTGATGATAAAATATAAACAACTAAAAAGAACCATCTCAATACAGCCAAAATCTATGGATCAAGCCATTGATGGGATTGAGAAACCAATGCATAATGCCAAAAAGGACAAAAACATGTATGAAAAAGCCAAAAATAAACAGACAGATTGAGACCCAGGTGAGTACCTGAGGATTTGAGCAGAAAAATCACTGCAAAATGGAAGCCTTGGTTGGTTTTATGTCAAGATATGTAGAGGTATGAAGAGTATAAGATGTTCTTTGGGTATGTACGTTCGTCAAAAATAGCAGAAGCTGCGAAGGTAGAAGGAGGAGAAGAATGTGCAAGAAACGTTGAGGAGAATTCTCATATTTGTAGCGGTAGAGAGAGAGAGAGAGAGAGAGAGAGGAGGGTTTAGGCCTTAGGGTCGCATTCAATTTCACGGAACACCAAGACCGGCTCTAATTTTCTTGACTCTTTGTGTGAGGTGCCGATGAAGCTTCTTTTAATGTTTCTTTATTATACTAGTATTTATTTTCCCCCAAAAAAAAAATTAAGAAAATACTAATAATTATTTTTTTTCCAGCAATTTATTTGTTGCTTACCAAAAAAAAAAAAAACCCTACAAAATAATTTACATTTATATCAATTTATTAAAAAAAATTGTGATAAAACAACTTATATTTTTATACTATCATAAAATTTTAGTAGTCTTTTATTTTTTACCGACGGTGAAAAATTATTTAATAAGACGAGGACTAGGAGTGAAATTTTTTAACAACACACTAAACTTTTATTTATCCTAAACTAAAAAAAATAGTTGATTTATCCCCTAAAATTTAAATTTAAAACAATATAATTTTATTTTAAAAAAGAATATTGATGTTGTCTTTATCTTAAAATGAGACAATATGGATATTCTTTTTTAAAATAAAAACTCTCTTTAATCTCACAAAAAGGTGAGTGGAGTGAATGATTGTGATTTTTTGAAAAAAAATATAATAATAAAAGAATAAATTATGAAAGAAAACTAGTGAGCCTCGACAAAAAATAATTGTTGACAAAATTAAAAAATGCATTCAAAATAAAAAAGAAAGGTTTTTTTAATAGAAAAATATAAAGTCAATCTATATTGCCATCATTAATCTTGGATCGTAGTCTTTATAGAATGAAAATCTCGTAGCTCTAACATATTCTATTAATTATATACATATAGTCTTTCTCGTTAACTTTTTAACTATAAATTTATTGAATTGAAACTAATTTTGCTGACAATGAGCGAATAATTTTTTCCTTACACGATTTTTTTTACAGGTAAAATTTTCGAATCACTTACACTTATTCTTATTTGCGTTTTCTATAAGAGTGTATATATATATATAGAATATGAAAATATAGTGCTCGTACATTTTATATGCTTAAATAAATAATAATTATCAGCATATATTGTGGGAAAGCAAGTGGCACTTTACTTCAATAGCCCATCAATGACAATGAGCGGTTGCTTAAAGGGATTAATCACGGCCACTTTACAGTATTTGTACTCTCACCAAAATTTAAAAAAAAATAGAAATACAATTTCTTCATTAATTAGAATTTATTTATTTATTTATTTGGAGTTATTTTCAGAGATACTTTCAAAAATATAAATTGACAAGTTGAAAAGGAGGCAACATTTTCACATATTGAAACCCCACAAAAATGATAGGAAAAAAAAAACGAATATTAAAGTTATTTTTATTCCTTCTCATTTTCAAAATAAATAAATAAATAACGACAGATCCCACGTTATCTCATTTACTATATCATTTGACATTTTACACCAATTAACATAGCTAAATTGTAAGCGACGTGACCATCACTAGTAATATAGTAGGGTCCATTATAATAATTACACGA
>NBIL01089363.1:0-10382 GCA_002752925.1 Viola pubescens var. scabriuscula | reverse complement strand
TCTGTGTTTTTCTACGAATTTTCTGATCCATCTCCTCTTGTCATTTTATTTTTTCCGAATCATATATTTTGTGAAAATAACAAATTAACCCTTCTGCATCAACCCAATTTGATGATGGTGTGGTAATTTAAGTAAAAAATAGGATAAAAATAAAACAATGTGGAATAAAATAAGATCAAACATCATTGTTTTAAATTTTGCTACTATGCTCACAACAACCATTAATAAAACTAGGAGGGAGTAAGAAATAGGAAAGAAAGAAATAAAAGAAGAGAGGATGATGAAGGGAAGGGAGAAAGGGAAAAGGAAAATAAAAAAACATTAAGTTGTCAAAGGTTGTCAGAGGTTGAAACCGGGAAGGAAAAAACTTGCAACTGGGAGTGAGAGGACAAAAGTAACTGTCACCCATTTGTCGTTGACCCTTAGTACATGGGAAGCGAAATAAAGTTTTCAAAAGCCAGGGGAGGAGTCTGTTTTCGAAAATAGTAGAGGGGGGCTTTATGCTATTACTCCATATATATAAGTGGCAATAAATGTATAAGTTGCTTCGATCAAAGATGTTCCACTTAATCGTGTAAAAAAAACCTTCAATGCGTGCAGTGTATATAGGACATGGATTTATTGTGCAACTAAACCATGCACTGTGTTGGGAGCTACATCGTCAATCATATACTATAGGATATTTAAACCGAGAAATATCTTTTGAGTCGACAAGGGACATGTTTGATCGAAGAGGTAGAGAAATATAGGAGCATTAATAGCATGAAGGAGATTGTTCCTTTTAGCAATGACACCAATACCCTCGAAGTTTAGACACATGAATGAAGGACGCATCCAAGAATCTTATACAGACATTCACGGTCGACAATTGACAAAATATGCTACGAATTTTATATGCCATATGAGTAAAGAAATCAAACACGATGTATACCAACCTTTTGAAAATGTTGCTGGTAAGCAAGAAGAAATTGTCATTGATCACATGATTCAAGCTGTGACGACAAACTAACTTCTCTAACCTCAGAACTCTGAACAGTCAATTAGCGAGTATAGTTTGGTTGTCCGTGATTGTCACCGTCTTGAGCTGTAAGAGAGCATTAGGTAGATCCCTTTGAAGCACATCATAATCTAACACGTCTAATGAATAATGTGGCATTCTAACTACTACTAAAAACCCTAATCAAGAACAGAGAAGGACCAACAAAGGGAAGAGAGAAGGGTTACTCATTCTAGTGTAGCGACTGTGTATTAAGAACCAAAAAAAAAGAGCAAGCTGAAAAGCGATGCCCTCTAAATTGGGTTGACCCCTTTGAATCACAACATAATCTACAATGTCTAATGAGTAGTGCGACATTCTAACTATTAGAAACCCTAACTGACCAAGAAAATGAACATAAGAGAACCAACAATAGAATATATGTTATGTTTTTTCTTTCTAATATGCTAACTTGAAGAAACCCTTGCTCCCCCCTTCCGGCCAGCCCACTGCTGCCGGAAGCTCCCCCAGACACCGGATCACCCACTGTGACCGGGGTGAAATTTCTGTTTCATGTTGTGCTTTCTCATGGCGAAGAGGTCGGTTCCTGCAAGGGTCTCTAAGACTAGGGCTTCAGATATCACTTATTATGTAGAGAACTTGCCGCAGCATGTGGAACAATGGGGTCTTAGGTACCTAGTCATGCAGCGATGGAAATTACCACCATTCGGGAGGGTATCAGATGTGTTCATCCCGAAGAGAAGGAATAAACGGGGGCTGAGATTTGGTTTTGAGCGGTTTGACTGGGTTGAGAATAAGATAGATATGGAGATTGCTTTAGATCTTCAGCACATTGGAGCGTCCACCATAAGGGCCAACATTGGTCGTAATCAGGTTAGGGTTTTCAAGTCGGTGCCCCATGATCGTTTAGACAAACCGCAATCAGAGGGGAGAAAGAAAATTGCGGAACGCAACCAAGAAGATGCAGGTAAGTCTTGGCCAATTGTGCAAGGTAGGGCAAGGTCGGGTAACGAAAGTGAGGTTAGGCATAAGATTGACTCCCAAGCTAATGGAGATTTGCCTCATGTAGCGAGAGAAGTCGTAGCGGAGGGGGGAGAGAGTGAGTTAGTGGAGCTGTCAACTACGATTGAGAATAAGGATTGGCTGGAACGAAGTGTTATTGGTGTCCTACGTAAGATCGAAGACTTACCAAAAATTAGAGAACTGGTGGATGAGAAGGGATGGCATTGTGAAACGAGAGTGTTAGGTCGGGGTTTGGTTTGGGTGGAATTTGACAAGAGGGAGGATATTGAAGATGCGATCAGCAATATTAATGAGGGCAACTACCGGGTGTTCTCCAAGATGGTGTCATGGAGTGAGGAAATATCAAAAGCAGGTAGACTGTGTTGGATCCAATGTACAGGGATACTGGTTCAAAGCTGGGGTGTTGAAACATTCAGGAAAATATGAGCAAAGTGGGGGAGTCTTGTGGTGATGGATGACACTACTTTAAATAGGAGGAGATTGGATGTGGCAAGATTCCTAATTTCAATGGAGTAGCCTCATGTAAAGGGTGAAGTACAGGTGAGGTTAGAGAATAAGCTCTATGTGGTGAGTTGCTACGAGGAGCCCCTGTAGGGGTTGCTATCCAATTTCGAGTGGACATATGGAACTGAAGTGTCAGAGGAGGAATCGGATGAGGAGGTGGAGATAGAGAAGGTTGAGGAAGAGGACGACACAGAGAGGGAAGATCATGACCATCTTAACACAGCTGCTACGGTTGGGATAGAGCAACGTGATGTGGAGGAGTCTCCCAAGGTGGCGGCGGAAGTCGATTTGTTGGATTATCCCTTCATTACGATGAGAAAAAAGGATAAGAAAGTAAAGCGCATTAAGGCTACTACTGGCAGCCTACACACAATCAGCAACTCGGAGAATTCATTGAGGTCTGTTTGCCGTGCAGAAGATAGTGAAATTGCAGCCATGAACAGATTGAGGGAGGCGATTATGGTAGAGACGGACACTTGGGAGATTGGTCGTATAATGTTAATCACTGACCAGGTAAATGAGGATGCCTTTCGAATCTTTGACAGGGAGAGGTTTGGAGGGGAAGTGGATAAAATCCGAAGTTAGGAGAGGTTTAATGGCGAGTTTAAGTTACTTCCAATGGTTCAAGTTTTTTCATGGAATTGCAGGGGCCTGTGGAAGTAGGAAGAAGCGTTTCATTAAGAATGTTTTTAGTGGTGATCAGGTTTCGTTTTGTTTACTTCATGAGAGTAAGAGAGAAGAAGTGGATGATTTCTTAATTAATGGGTTAGGAGGTGACAATGATTCTAGGTGGATTTCTGCTCCGGCTTTAGGGAGGTCGGGAGGCTTGGTGATGCTGTGGGATTCCAAAGCATTTCGTTTGGACCATTTTGAAGTGGGGGAAAGGTATATTTGGATTAAAGGTGATCTAATAGAAAATAACATGAGATGTGTGTTAGTTTATGTCTATGCGCCTAACATTGCGGTCCTTCGCGAGCTATTATGGGAGGAATTAGCTACGAAAATTGGGAATAGTACGTATCCGGTGTTGGTCGCGGGAGACTTTAACGAGACTCTTACCCTTTCTGATCGCTCGAATGGAGAAGGGTTTTCGCGAGGTATGGTGTCTTTCCAGGAGTGGGTGGATAGGTGTGGCCTCCATGATATCCCGCTGATTGGGAGAAGATTCACGTGGTCTAATACGCTTAGTAGAAGTAGAATTGATAGAATGTTTGTTCAAGCTAGATGGCTTAATAGTATTCATGATTTTGAGCTCTCGGATTTGGACCGGAATGGGTCCAATCATGCTCCTTTGATTCTTCGACGAGATAAGGTGGATTGGGGCCCGAAACCTTTTAGAGATTTGGCAGTATGGTGGGAGGATAGGACGTTCAAGGATTTGGTGGCGGGGTGGTGGAGGGAAGCAAACGGTGAATTCTTGGGAAATTTCAGGGTGATTCAAAAGATGAGATTTTTGAAGAATAAGATTCTGACATGGAATAAAGAAACTTTCGGCAATGTTGAGTCTAGGTTGCGTATAGTGCAGTCAAGGTATGAGGAGTTAGATCGTATCCCTGATAATCGGTCGCTGACTTTGGGTGAGCAGGAAGAGTTTTCTAAGGTTAGAAGTAAGATGTGGGATCAGCAACAGAGGGTATATAGTTTCTGGCAGCAGAAAAATCGAGTGAAGTGGAATGTATATAGGGATCGGAATACGTCATATTTTCACAGGATGGCCAAAATAGTATCGAAGAAGAACAATATTAGGGAGATAATTACTTCTAATTCTAATATCCATACTTCGATGGAGAGTAAGGGAGCTGCAGTTCAGTACTATGGGGCCTTCTTCCAGGCAGTACGTTGGAATAGACCGAAGATGCAAGATTTAGGGTTTGCCAAGTTGAGTGGAGAAGAGGCAAATAGTCTAGAAAAAGAGGTTTCGCAAGCTGAGATCTGGGAGGCGGTTAAGGGATGTGGTGGTCAGAAATCTCCTGGACCGGATGGCTTCTCCTTTCGGTTCTTGTAGAAGGCGTGGGACATCATTGGGGGTGACTTTGTTAGGCTGATACAAGAATTTTTTAGGAGAGGGAAGTTTCCAGCGGGAGCAAACTCTTCATTTCTGACTCTCATTCCCAAGGTCAAGGAAGCCAAGCGATTTAATGAGTTTCGCCCGATTAGTTTAGTTAGTAGTTACTATAAGGTGGTGTCCAAAATCATGGCAAAAAGGCTCAGTGAGGTGATAAAGACAGTGATTAGCAAGACTCAGCATGGTTTCATTAAGGGGCGTCATACCTTGGATTACGTCATGACCACAAATGAGGTAATTCATCACCTGCAGAAAACTAAACAACAGGGGTTACTCTTCAAGTTGGATTTTGAGAAAGCATACGACTCCATTGAAAGGGAGTATTTAGATGATGTGTTGCGCATTATGGGGTTTGGAATTAAGTGGCGAGGGTGGATTCATCAGTGTATTAGCACAAATAAGGTGTTTGTTCTGATAAACAGGTCTCCTTCGGAGCAGTTTGAGGTGGAAAGGGGATTGCGTCAGGGATGTTCTATGTCCCCTTTTTTATTCAACATAGCGGCGGAGGGGCTTCATCGGCTATTTGTCAGAGCTGAAAAGGTGGGGATCTTGTGTGGATTAGGTAATCCGGAGGTCGGATGGAACCTTAGTCATCTCCAGTTTGCGGATGATACTTTGATCTTCGTGAATAACAAGGAGGAGGAAGTTCAGGGTGTGAAGGGAATATTGAGATGGTTCGATGCTTATTTCGGCCTAAGGGTGAATTACCATAAAAGTACCCTTGTTGGAGTGAATATTAGTGATCAAATCGGGTCCAGTCTAGCAAATCGAGCAGGATGTAGATATGAAGCTCTTCTGTTCAAATATTTAGGGTCTATGGTGGGGTTTAATAGGAAAAGGATTTCGGGTTGGCAATTTTTAGTTCAAAAGTTGTGGAAAAAGTTGTCTACATGGAAGGGTCACCTTCTTTCGGTGGGAGGTCGGGTGACTTTGATTAAATCTGCGCTCGCTAGCATCCCTATTTATAACATGTCTATCTACCGGATGCTTGTAACGGTTATGAATCAGTGTGAAAAGGTTATGCGTTGCTTTTTATGGAGTGGCAAGGAAGAGAAGAAGGGATTGAGTAAGGTGAAGTAGGAAGATATCACAAGATCGGTGGCTTTTGGAGGCTTAGGAATTGGGAAGCTTCAGGATCGCAACGTGACGTTGTTGTTTAAGTGGATTTGGGAGTTGATTAACGGCAGTCGGAAGGTGTGGGCCAAGATCATTCGGAGACAATATGGGGTTAGCTCGATTGGGGACCTGTGGCGGATAAGGGAGACTGATTTGTCTTCAGTGTGGAAAGGTATCTTGAGAGCCTGTGGTAGAGGTAGTGATTTCTTCGAGGTTTGGACAGACCATATTACGTTGTCAATAGGAGAAAAGGATAGCATTCGCTTCTGGTGGGATCCGTGGGTGGGAAGGAAGCCTTTGGCGTTACTCTATCCTCGGCTGTATCAGTTGTTGAGTAATTAGGAAGGGACAGTTAAGGAGTTCGGAGAGTGGGGGGGTGAAGAATGGATGTGGTAGGGCGAGTGGAGACGCGGGCTGTTTGATTGGGAGGTGGATGAGTGGAAGGCCTTAAGAGATGGACTTCCGACTCCGAACAGGGGGAACTAGAGAAGTGAGTTACGCTGGGACTTGGATAACTCTGGGATCTACTCGGTTCATATAGGTTATAAGCGTTGGGAAGAGAAGAGATACGAGCAGATGCCTTTGCTCCGCTCTTGTTAGATGGGTCTGGTCCCGTATCGGGTAGAGTTCTTTCTATGGTTAGCGTTAAGGGAAAGAATTATTACCAGGGAGTTTCTTGTGAATCGTAACATGATTACGGAGAGTATGAACATTTGTCCCCTGTGTCTCAGGAGATCGGAGGACGTTACTCACCTTTTCTTTCGGTGTGAGACCACGAGGGGGTGGGGGATTTCTTCTTGAGTTGTCTTGGTGTGAAGTGGTGCCAGCCGCAAAACCTGGCTGATCTTTGGCGCTCCTGGGGGAATTTGTTGCCTGCGTACGGTAAACACTATCGTGAGAAGTGGTTTACCCTGTTCTATGTGATAATTTGGGTGATGTGGAAGCAGCGGAATGAGATGGTGTTTAGGCTAAAGGTGTATTCGGAGTTCCATAGCATCCACATTATATTCTCCTTGTGGCAGTGGTGGATAAAGAGCAAAGATCCCACCTTTGCGTTTAGCGTTTCTGACATGGTGCAGTCTCCTGCTTGGCTCCTTAGAAGCCATAGGGAGGCTTTTCCTCACAGCTGAGTTTTCAGTTGCTTGGCTGGGAAGGTTTGCAGGTGAGGTCGAGCGGGCTTCAGGTTGAGCGAGCTGCTTGTGTCTGCTGTGTTATTTGGTTTTGTATGTTTTTGTTGTTCTTTCCCTTGTTTTTGCTTGTGTCTTCTGTCCTGCCGGGGTGAATTTCTTTGCATCATCCTTACGCTTGCGTCATGTCCTTCATGACCATTAATAATATCAGCTTATTGAAAAAAAATAGAAAGAGAAAAAATTATTCGTTCTGGTAAGCCTTATATAAAGAGAGAGAGAGTTGAATCATGTTGTGATGTCATATCATCAACAAAGTTAGCTCATTAGTTGACACATGAATTTTTTAATTAAATCTAAAAATATCACATAAAGTTAACATTAATTTAGTCATTAAAAATATATCTTAGAATCAAATGTCAAGTTCTAGAGTTGAGAAAATAGAAAAATATTTTAGGATTTTATTACAACGCTTATATCCTTTTTATCTCGACCATCTGTTTTATTGATATATGGTCATGTGAAAAGCCAAAAAGTAAATTTACAGTAAAAAATATGTCATCAACGTAAAAAAAACCATCTTTGCACATGAAAATTGATAAAACCTTCTACCCAAGCGTAGATATATCTTGCTTCAAGTATGAGAGCTAAGACACTAAACACATTTGTTGCTTAAATATCACATCTCAATCCAAACATAAAAATAATAAAAATACTGATTCACAAGTAAGTGAAAAGTTTGATGAGCACAAAAATAAAAACATTACTAAGATTTGCCTATAGGTTTGCAAGAATTCCATCATTCGCTCCCCAATAAAAGTGTCAAACTTGTCTAGCTTGGAAGAAGGCCATTATCAATGCATACCCCCAATATATCTCAGTGACAATAAATGTATAAGTCGCTTAGATCAAAGAGATGTTCCATTTAATCGTGTAAAAAAATACCTTCAATGGACATAGGGCATGAATTTCTTGTGTAACTAAACCATGCATCGTGTTGGGAGCTACACTGCCATATTTAAACTGAGAAACATCTCTTGAGTAGACAAGAGACATGCTTGACCGAAAAGGCAAAGACAATTATATATAAGCATTAATAGCATGAAAGAGATTGTTCTTTTTAGCAATCACATCAATACACACAAAGTGTAGACACCTGATACGAATAAACGCCTCCAAGAATCTTATACAACCATTACCGGCCGACAGTTGAAAAAATATACTACAACTTTGGTATGCTAAAACTATACGCCTCGGTTGGGTAAATAAATCAAACGCGATGTAAACCGACATTTTGAAAATGTTGCTGGTAAGCTAGAAGAAATTGTCGTTGATCACGTGATTCTATCTGCAACGGCAGACTAACTTCTCTAACCTCAAAATCCTAAACAACCAATTAGCGAGTACCCTCCGGCTGTTCATGATTGTCACCGTCTTGAGCTTGAGGAGAGCATCGGGCAGACCCCTTTAAAGCATAACATAGTATATTATGTCTAATGAGTAATGTGACATTCTAAGTTCTAACTACTAGAAACCCTAACCGATGAACAAAAAAGAACCAAAAATAAAAAGAGATCAAAGATTATTCGTTCTGGTAAGCTAGATACATCTATAATATAAATGAAAGCGGAAAGCGAGAGAGCCGAATCATGTTGTGAAGCCATGTCATCAACATAGATAGCTCATTAGGCACATGATTTTTTTTAATTAAGTCTAAAAATATCACATGTAAGGTTGTATTAAGTTGGAAAGATAATGATCATTAATTTAGTCATTAAAAATATATCTTAGAATCATCAATTTTTAAATTCTAAAGTTGAGAAAATAGAAAAATGTGTTACGGGTTTATCACAATGCTTATATCTTTTATATTTTTTCTGACTTTTATTAGCAATGAGCTTACATCTTTAAAATAAAGTGATCAACATATTAAGGAAGTTATATTTTATGAAACAACGGGAGGTAGTATGAGAGTACCCTCAAAACCCTGAACAATCAATTAGCAAGGACCTTCCGGTTGTTCGTGACGGTCACCATCTTGAGCTCGAGGAGAGCATCAGCCAGACCCCTTTGAAGCATAACATAGTCTACAACGTCTAATGAGTGGTGCAACATTTTACTACAAAAAATCATATAAACAAAGGAGAACCAAAAAATGGAGAGAGATTGAGGATTATTTGTTTTGGTAAGTTGGATACATCTATAATAATATATTTGAAAGCGGCAAAAAAGTGAGTCGAATCATATGATGATATCATGTCATCAACAAAGTTAACTCGATTGTTGACACGTGAATTTTTTAATTAAATCTAAAAATATCACATGTAAATATATATTAAGTTGGAAAGATAATGAACATTAATGTAGTCATTAAACATGTATCTTAGAATCATCGATTTTCAAGTTCTAAAGTTGAGAAATAGAAAAATGTGTTATCAGTTTATTATAACGCTTATATCTTTTTTATCTCAAAAAATTTCCACCAATCAATTCATTTTTTAAAATTAATTTATTTTTGACATATCTTCTTTGACTTTTATTAATATTTTAAAATAAAGTGATCAGCATATTGAGGCAGTTATATGAAACTTTTTATGAAACAACGAGAGATATGAAATAATGAATATGATCATATATTTTTATTAATTATTTATATAATATGATGTTTAGTGAGTTTAATATAATTTTGATATTTTATTTATTTTCTTATCTGAATAAAGTTCTTAATCATTTAAATGTTTTATACATCAATTGTTATTTTTTTACACTAGATAAAAAAAATGGGCGCATGATATATGAGTGTTGAGTTAAAAAAAACAATATCCAATTCTTTTAATTTTGAAATTTTCAAATAAATTAAATTATTCATGAAGCATAAAATAAATCGATGAATAATAGTAACACTTTAGCTATTTATTTATTGATTTCGAATGAAATGTAGTTTGTATATGATTGTTGAGTCTTATTTTTAACAACTAACAATACAAAATAATTGGTAAAAATTAAATTATAATTGTTGGAAATGTAAAAAGGGTGTGTAACTCATTGGGTAATTATTTATGACAATTTTTGAAATGAAAAAGGGAGAAAAAAAATAAGTAACCATCTGAAAAATCTAACTAAGATAAATAATTAGTAATTATTTTGCGCTTAAATACGACATCTAAACGAAAATGGAAGGAGTAGAAAAAGAGAAATATATAATGTCGTTCACTTCAGAAAATTCTGGAGAATTTTCTATTTCTTTTTATCCGAAATATCTCTGATTTTGGAAAATTTTGGATATGGTGTTTGTTTGCTACAGTACCTGAAATTTTTTCAGCTTTAGAAAACTAGAAATCGTATTCACCTAACAACTATTTCTTCTTTTTTTGAAAAACGAAAACTACTAATTTTGTTCAATCAATTTGATTTTAATTAAAAAATCATGCTATCATTTATTTCTTTTTTAGAAGATTAATAAATTAAACACTAGCCCATTTTAATTTTGTTAAAAATCAAATATAAATATGTTAATTCTATTCATGTTAAAGATCAAATATAAATATAA